>CAWUFW010019833.1:0-172119 GCA_963921515.1 Calotriton arnoldi
TCGTGAGGCCCCAGCTCTTCACATGAAGGACCTAGGCCTTGTCCTTTGCAAGTCGTTGTGTCTAAGTCTCTTTCTTAGTATATGCTCTGGTACGCCCCTAGGGCCCCAGCCATGTTTGTGCTTAATTTATTGTGAAACGTTGATTTGTGCATATGTTCTTGACTTCTAATCTCATAAAGAGATTAGTAGAGAGTTGTTTAGTAATAAATACATATATATTTGATATATATACCTGTGTGGTGTCTTTTCATTTGGTGATTCAAGAGATTGTGTGGTAAAACAAGCTGCTTTACATTCCTTCAAGACTTAGCCTGAAGGCTGCTCTCCACAGCTACCACTAGGATAGCTTTCTATAAAGGTTGTCTTAAACCTATCTACCATAAGAGTCGAATTGTACAGGTGCAAGGTGTCCACTTTAACTAGTGAACAGCATATACCAGGCCAACTTCTCACAAATAGATTTACTTGGTTTCGACTATGTTCACGAGTGTGAGAAACTACACAGGCTGTTTTCTCGGGTAATTTGGACAGCATCGGCCCTTTGGTGCCGGCGCTGTATGTTCCTGCACATGCATGGTCCCCTATAATTATTTAATTAGGACTAGGGAGGTTGTTGTGGGGGGGTGAGTCGCGACTCCAGACCCCACAACATTATCTAACAAGGACAGCAGCTGAAAAGCGTCTGTAGTCCTCAGGGTCGGACTCGGAACTTCAAATCACACAGGAAAATGTTCCCCAAGCTGCAAAGCCATAGTAGAACCGAGCAAAAAGTTAAGCCCTACCTTGCTTCACCCGCTACGCCTTCTTCCCTCCGGTGTAGCAACTGCCAACTACACTGCGGGCCCCTCCTCCTTCAGCACGCCCTCTGAAACAAAAGCATACCAACGTATGGGGTTGGGGAGGGGCTCGTATGTTTGCTGACACCTAATCAGCCCTGGCCTCCTTTGTCTCTGGCATTACGTGGATCCCGCCCAAGGTCGCAGGCATTAACGCCCAGAATCAAGCAAATGCAATGGCATTGAAAAATGCCGCGCCCACCACCATGACGACACAACACTGCTTTGTGCCTCCAGGGCGAGTATTCTCTCTCGCCCGGCAGCCGGCACATGCGCAGCTGTGTTCACTTATCCAGCTGGTAAAAAAAACGATTTCAGACTCCTTACTGCCTGAAACAAAGCACTTTGAAGCCTTTCATTAGAACTCCGTGTTTTTTTGTTTATTGTTAGGGGGGCAACGCCCACTTCGCCCTTAAGACCAGCCGCCCCTGATGGCATACATAGTTTTATTGCCTCTATGTGCACTTATTTTACCATCAACTTTAGGCACCAAAATATGCACACATAACCGCTACCCCAAGTCTTGATGGAAGAACTACGTCCGCCTGCCTTATAGCATTCTGAAGGCACTTCGATTAAGGCGCTGTAGACACAGGCTAGCCGACAATGCATATAATAATTTATGTGGCATTTGGAGAAATACAATGCGATGTCAACATATATAACTTTATTTTCGTTTCATTAAAAAACAAACATAGACACATATTATTATGTAAACTAGCCAGAATCTACAAATCCCATGATTTTATAGGCTATTAAGCAGCATATTACGTCACTAGCAAAAGTACAAAGTCAGGATAATCAGAAACGCCCATCGGACGAGTCAAAAAACTACAAATCCCATGATTCCATGTGTCAATGAGTAGTTTTCATAACGTAAATTCATTTAGAAGGGCCGCAAAGACACGCAGATTAGCCACACCGGTGAAAGGCGGCCGAGATAAAATATGCATAAAAGGCTCAGTGTCGCCTGCCGTCGGTTACTTACGGTCGCAGCTCTCGAAGGTCCGGGGTACCGACAGACAGGTGACTGAACCTAAATGCTCCCTAAATGCCTGAAAATCTATGGTTAAGTGATTTAGCAGTGGGTTTTTATACACGGGCTCTCAAGCACACGAGAGCTTGATCGTTATGTAGCTCTTCACTCTATCGCAGTCCGACTTCGAGTGCAGAGCGTTAAGTGTTATGCCTTCACCTGGGGAACAAGACAATCACATGTTTTTTACTGATCAGTCGCAACTTTTAAGGCACCGTAATAGACATATGCTTCTTGTATGACCTTGTTTTTTTTTTCTTAAAAAAAAAAGCCTTTCGGGCAGAGATGGCGCTGGAGTGAGCTTTTTCCTTTCCGGTCGCCACGTTACGCTTCACGCCGGAGCTCTGACCATTCGGCAATCGACCTGCTGACCTGCAACTGACCTGACCTGCAGCTGCTTTCAGGCAGATGTCCGTGGCGGCGTCCCTGGTGGCATCTGAACTGGTGTTTGATGCTCAATCACCCGGAGCTCTTGCCCGGATTTTCAGCAGTGGGGGCCCGCGAGCTGGAATTCTCGCCTCATTACGTTTAATTTACCGGGTTTTTGACACTCTGGTAAAGGGCGAGCGGCGGCGACGGCGGCAGTTTGGGTACGAGTCTGCCCCAGGTTGCTGATAAAAGGCGAAAGAGCGGGTGCAGCGATTCCGGCAACAACTTACAGGCGTGAACCTATCATGACCACCCGGGGGCAGAAAATCAGCAGGACGAAAACGGCCCCTAATCCAGCCGGGGCCGGGGCTGAGAGGGAGAATGCGGGAAAAATGGCTGAGAAAACGACGGAGAAAGCAGACTTTCCACTTAAAGGTAAACGAGATATGGGGAACTGTAAAAAAAAATGCAGGAAAGACTGGTGGTGCTAATCTTCCTAAAGAAAATGCTACAGGAGGCACAGGTTTATCATCCTCCATTGTCAAACACTTCTTTGTTGTCAAGGGTTCCTCTATCTCCACCGATTTAAATTTGAACACAACCGCTAGTGACCTTAGCAACCCAAAAGCGATTATTCAGGGGGATCTTGAGCCAGGGGTCGCCCAGCAGGCCACCCCAATTCTACAGCTAGTCTCCGCGGCCACTGGGAGCAATGCTGGGAGAGAGGGGGCTGATGAGAATGTGGCAATGACAGCCCTTGAATCACTTGTCTGTACCCCAAGCACTGTGCCCGCCACGCCTGCCATGTTTGTCTTGCCTGATGTCGAGGAGGCGGATAGGGAGCCCCCGGGGGCGGAGGGTCCTGAGACCAGTAATTACCCTACAACGAATGACTGTCTTGGACATACAGCCCCGCAAACCCCGGATATAGCTGTCGAAAACTTTTTTTCAGTATCGGATGGTTCCCTATCCGGTACAGAGAATGATTATATTTGCTCTTCAGAAAGCAGCAACTCAGGAGATATTGACTCTGACCCCGCAATTAGAACCAGCCAGCAAAAAAAGAGGAAATCTAGGAGCAAAGGACCCAGCCAGCTGAAGTGGGATTACTCTGATTCTCAAGGCTCATTTCCTAGGGGGGATCTCCCCAATCTCCAGCTTGAAGAGAGTCCACAGCCAACCGAGCCATCTCTGGCCTCTATACTGGATACTATTAAGCAGTTTCAAGTAGAAGTGAGATCAGATAGTCTCACTGCCAAGGGTGCTTCCAAAAAACTCCAAGGCGGTATCAGAAAATTAAAGAAGATATGTACGGATATCGGTGATCGAGTTTCAATGGTGGAAGCACGGACAGAGTCCCTGGAAACAGAAATAACCAGTGTCAAGGACCAAGGAATATCTCATGCTGCCTGTCTAACTGACTTAATGTCCAAGTTCGAAGAACAGGAAAATAGAGCACGTAGAAATAACCTGAGACTGCTGGGAATTCCTGAAGGGGTCGAGGGGGACGACCCCAGAGGATACATTGTTAAGTTGCTCCGTGCTGCCTTTCCATCGCAGACTAGCTGGAACTGGGATCAAGAGATCCAGAGGGCGCACCGCTTTCCATTCAATCTAAAGCAGAGGCGTGATGGTAGTAGTTTTGTCAACGATAGACCTAGAGTTTTTTTGGTTTTCTTTGGGAACTTTCTTTTGAGACAGCTGGTTTTTGATCAGGCCAGGCCCAACTCCCAAAAAGTTGTTGACGGAATAAAATCTTTCTCTAAACCAGACTACTGCCATGCAACAGTTGAGCGTAGATGGCGATTACGCCAACTGATTGCCCCTCTTCAGCAGCAAGGAGCTCAGGTATTTCTAATGAATCCAGCCAGGCTGAAAGTGATTTTCAACGGCTCGACGCGGTTGTTTTTGTCCGAAATTAAGGCTGAAGAATACCTAAAGGATATTATGGGAAGAAAAAGATGAACTAAATTCTCTGTCTAGGTTTTTTTTTTTTTTTTTATAATCTTTGTTGGGGTTACGATTAGTATTACTATTTTGTTTTTTTTTCTTATCTCCTTCTCGTCTCGCTGTCTGTCTGGGTGATTCGGGTTAGCTGAAATTTTTTTAATACATGATAAATTGCCAATTGTTAAACTGTTAAGTGGCTTGGCGACCGGAGCTCACACTTGCTCACCATCATTCAGGGGTTCCCTGACTGCTTTTTTTTGGGGGGGGAGGGTTTTGGGGGTGGTATCGCAAGCAGTGGGTGGAGAAATGTTGTTTTTTGTTGAAATTTTGGTTGATTACGTCTGGAAGGGATCTGAGAAACTTACCATTTACCATGACAGTGAGAGAGGTGGTTGGTTTAGAGGGGAGGTGGAGTGGGAGGGGGTGTGTGTGTGTGGTGGTTGGTGGTGGGGCCGGGGGGGACGGGGGTGGGGGAGGGCTCGGGGGGGGAGGAGGGGGAAAGGATAGGAGCGATCTCATGCTGTTTAGTTGTAGGTAGAAGTTTGCTTCTTAGGGATAGGTATAATCCGGTTTTTAAAAAGTGGGTTCTGGACAAATATATAAAGCCAAGGTTTATTAGCGACTAATGATGGGTACGTCTAAAAACTCAGAATCATCTCATTAAATATTTGTGGTTTAAACGAGCCAGGGAAAAGGCAAAAAACTGCCCAAGCCATACGATTAATGGGGGTGGACATTATCTGTTTGCAGGAGACACATATAGAAGGGGCTCAGAAATCCCTGTTAAATTCTTTGGGTTATAAA
Organism: Calotriton arnoldi; assembly: GCA_963921515.1. NCBI lineage: Eukaryota > Metazoa > Chordata > Amphibia > Caudata > Salamandridae > Calotriton > Calotriton arnoldi. The sequence goes on from CAWUFW010019833.1 coordinate 4,996, forward strand.
GTTATTGGGGCAACTTCACAGGGGGCCAAAGTCAAGGGGGTTGCGATTTTGGCCTCAAGTAGACTCTCTTTAGTAGTTAACCAAGTCAAATCTGACTCTCTGGGTAGATGGGTGATGGCCGGATGCTCTCTCCCCTCTAACTTTGGTTTTACAATCTGCTCTATTTATGGAAGCAACCTCGACGATCCGGGGATAATTAATGGAATAAATGAGGAATTAGCACTCTGGCCACTACCTTTAATTGTATGTGGTGACTTGAATTTGAACTTACCTAGCTCATGGAGACCTGATCAGTCTTGGAGCTATAGGGGTCAGAAACCTAAAACTTTTCAGGCAGTACTTAATCTGATTTGCACCCACGGTTTAAAAGATGCTTGGGCACATTTGCAACCCGATCAAGATGGTTTTACCTACTTTTCTGCTCCTCATCTGTCTTTGGCTCGGCTTGATTATTTTCTAGTTTCATCTTCTTTGATATTCGATTGTTCTATTGAAATTACTCCTCGACTCCTTTCAGATCACAATCCACTGATTTTAAGTGTAGAGGCCCGGGGAGATAGTAGGCCAAGGGTGAACTGGACTTTTGAAAAAGCACTATTATACGATAATAACTATCGGGAATACATGAAAGGTTGGATTCACGAATTTTTGACCATAAATGTTGGCTCTGCTCCGGTAATGGTAGTTTGGGATACATTAAAGGCCGCTATAAGGGGGGAGATGCTTCAATTCTCCGTCAGACGGAATAAAAAAGAGAAAGCACAGGTTACTCTTTTGCAGGACCACATGATAAAAGCTGAAAATAAATTAATACAGGCTGTCCAGTCAGGAACTGGAACTGAACAGGCACAGATAATGGTGGCGGTCGCAAAGGCCGAGATGGGAACTGTATTGGCCGACAGAATAGAAGTAAAATGGGTTTTGGCCAGAGAAAGGCTTTACGAATGTAGTGAACTCATTGGTCGTCAACTGGCTATTTCCATCAGACAACAGGCGACTGCTAACATAATCTCCTCAATTCAAACTAATTCCGAAGGGATAACCAGTGACCCTATAAAAATAGAGGCGGCTTTCAGGGAATTTTATGAAAAACTATACTCTGAAGATATCACCAGGTCGGCTGAATATAGGCAAAACGAGATCAACAGCTACCTGGAGGTAATACCGGTCTCTGAACTTAACGATGAGAACCGTGAGTTAATGGAAATTTCCCCAGATTGGGATGAAATTGCTACTGCACTAGTAAGCCTCCCTGATGGTAAAGCCACCGGAGAGGACGGCATTCCTGTTGAATTCTATAAAATCTTTGCATTACAGATAAAAGACCTTTTTTTAGATGTAGTCATCTCTATTTTTAATGGGGCCTCTCCACCTCGTTCTTGGTCAACCGCAAAGATTGTAATATTCCCTAAAAAAGATAAGTCACCTTTGGAGACGTCATCATATAGACCCATAACCCTCATTAATACAGATTCCAAAATATTCTCTAAAATTATAGCATCCAGATTATCTTTAAAAATCGAACCTCTTGTTTCTAGCTGGCAGCATGGGTTCATTCCGAAAAAGGGCACTACTGAGCACATTCGTCGGACTATCACCTTATTTGATGCCGCCAAGGTGGCAGGAGACCCGATCGCATTAATTCTTTTGGACGCAGAAAAAGCGTTTGATCGGGTCTCCTGGCAGTTTCTGTGGGGCCTCATGCGGTGGATTGGCTTTGGTCCTAGGCTGATATCGGCACTGCAGGCACTATATCAGAACCCCACAGCCAGAATCTCAATTAACGGGTGTCTGACCGAGCAGATAAAGATTTCCCGTGGGACTCGGCAGGGTTGCCCTTGCTCTCCGTTGCTTTTCGCTCTATACATCGACCCTCTGATTAAGAAACTTGAGCTCAATCCCAAAATAGTAGCAGTTAGCAGGTTCGGCATTGATACAAAGATCATGGCCTATGCCGACGATTTAGCCATAATAACTCCGGAACCCAAAAGGGCCATTGTAGCTATAGAACAGGAGGCCCAAATATTTGGGCAGATATCTGGTTATGCTCTCAACAAAGCAAAAACACAGATCGTTTTAAATGAACAAATAAACTGGGTAGATGACAGAGTAACCTATAAGGCTAAATACCTTGGGGTGAATATAGTTTCCGATCTGGATCTAATTGTTGAGGAAAATTTGATCCCGTTAGCAGCTGACATGAAAAAGGCACTTCAAAAAATAAATAATTTGCACCTCACAATTGTTGGGAGATGCAATGTTCTAAAAATGTCTTTTTTTCCCAAACTACTATACTTATTTAGGACAATCCCGCTAGACTTCAATAACAAGATGCTGCTTACGTTTGAACAAATTTTTTCTCAATTTATTTGGGCCTATTCACAGCCAAGAAGGGCTTTTAAATTCCTTACACTACCCAGAGATAGAGGAGGGTGGGCTTTGCCTAACATAAAACTATATTACTGGGCAGCTGTTCTTCACTATAGCTCCGAGCTACTGCATGACCTTCCTGTCGAGAACTCTTCTGGATTGCCATCTCCCTATATTTCTTTATTCGGGAAAGCGTCAGGGGTTGTCTCTGGCGTCAGCTCGAACTTGCCTATTACAAACGGGTTAGATTTAAGACTTTGATTAATGCTTATAAGATATTCTCGAAAGTACGCAAATTATTTGGATTGGCAAAGTTAAATTATTATACCCCCATTAGGAATAATAGCAACCTGCCACTTATTTTTCAAGAAACATACTTACAACAGTGGTACCAAGCCGATATTACAAAAATGGGAGATTTGATTACTCCCAACGGTATCAGGACTTTTAACACTCTTAAAACCCGTTATAACCTTGGTAATAATCAGTTATTTCAATATAATGCGATCACAGGCTATTTAATTAATAAAACTGGTGGGCCTGTTGGATTCGCTAAAATCAATCTCATAGATAGAATCCTCGGGCCCAGCATATTACGGATTGGAAATATCTATTTAATGCTAAATCTACAAAGGCCTGATGATGTAAATATAATAGACGAAAAGTGGCAGGTGAGGTTGAATGCCCCTCCTAACACCTTTTGTTATGCTCTAAGTTTGGCACAGTCTTATTTACTATCATCTAAATTACAAGCGCAATTTTATAAAACTGGATATTTTCTATATATAACCCCCAGTAGAATTGCCAAATGGGGTACTGGCAGTGGCACCCTATGTCCGAGATGTGCTGAGTATAGTGCAGACTCTGTACACATGTTTGCCACGTGCCCCAAATTAGATCCATTACTTGAAGGGGTGCAGCAGTTTATTGGTAGGGTTTTATCACGTAACTTTCAATTGGTACCAACTACTATAATGCTTGGACTGCATGTCACGATCGACCTGAGAAACGGGGGAGCCTTACTATTTGTGGCTATGACTATTCTTAGGATATGTATTGCTTCACACTGGAAGGATCGGAGTCCTCCCACGTTTGCTCAATGGCAGGCTCGGCTGTTCGCCACCTATCAATTAGAGAAGGCCATATATGCCAAAAAAGGCAAGCGTTGGAAAAAAAAGGGGTTAGAGATTTGGGACCCCCTATCCAGGTGGCTTAATACATTGAATGCCCCAGATTGACCGTGAGGTTGCATGTCCTACGCCTCCCCCGGCCTTCTCCCCCCTACTTCTTTCCCTCCGGGGGTACCCTCCCCCTCCCCCTCCCCTTTCTCTCTATGTTCTCCTTTTTTTTTTTTCTTTCCTCTTCCATTGTGGGTCTTTTTTTTAATTATATTTTTTTCTGTCGTAGGTTATTACATCAATGTAAAAAATTGTTAAAATTGTTCCTTTGCTAATGTGTCTCACACTGCTTGCTTTGTTTGTTTTTCTCTCGTCGGACATGGGGAGGGGGTGGGGGGTCTGGATCAGTGAGGGATGTATTTTGTTTTGTAAGGCACCGAAAGTAAAAAAAATTTTTTAAAAGCCTTTCACATCGACACAACCGTAATGGACTATACCGGTGTGTGACTTTAAAAGTCTGTATGACATCGCAGGCTACAATTTTAAACAGGGATAACCAATAACCTAAAAGTGGTGGTTTATGTTTTCAGTAAAGAACAATCCTTATTGTCGCTTATAATCTTTGTGTACATACAGCCATAACCGCTTAGTCACATCAGTGACAATGGGTATACAAAAATATGCCATTAAGTGTTTATATACATAAGTTGAATTACGAGCAGCAGTATTACTCCGAATGCTCGTCCCTAATCCAATAATCATTCTTGTCTGTCAGTTGGCATCTATGCGTTCCTGAATCTGCTTCATAATTTTAGAAGCGCATGACAAATTGAAATGAGTTGAATAACATTCAGGTTGTAATAGCATCAGACTTTAGATTGCTCCTTTTGTCGGATTGATGCTAATATTCCCTTTTTAGAGCGGTGCCTCCCATCCTGAGCTGTTGACAGGTGAGGTGAGGCGTCTTACTTGTTATCTACGGGTAAGCTGACTTCATATTCTAATTCAAAACGTATACTGTAAGATACAAGAAACGATGAGTACTTAAGGCTCAGGTGATTGAAAGACTATTGAGCACAAGCAATTGATCTCTCTGTTATTTCCATTTTTTATTTTTACTTTGCACTTTCTGTCTTTCACAGGTATGACCAACATATCGTAAACCACCAAAACTGAGGCAACTGGGTTTTGTAGGTTGTATACGTTCTAATTGCACTACTAAGTGTGTTATTATTCTTCACTTTATCACCACTGATTACGCAGTAGCAATAGATATCTAGGTCCTGAGGAAGGCCAAGGTCCCACTGATCACACTGGCCGAAACATGTAGATCTGTTTACTAGATAGATGCAGTTAATATTTCCAAACTGCATATGCACTGTTTTTAACCTTGACACCGAGAGTTAACTAATAAAGGTCTTTTTTCTCTTGGTATCCAATTTTAGAACACATATCACCCTCTTTTCTTGCACTGCGCCCATCACTCGAACATTACAATGCTTTACATCTGTTTGGATTTTAGTAGATTCTGTATTCAAATATCATCTCAAAAAACATCCCTGAGCTCCTCCCTCACAGTGAGGGGGTTGTAGCCCTTGGCTGCACTAAGGGTTGCAGCTAGGAGGAGAAATCCCAGATGATGAAGCATGCCACTTCGGTGGGTGATGGGATTCCGTCCTTTGTAAAGGATTCCCCCAATGTATAACTAAGAACCTTTGCTTGTGCCTTATGTCTCTAGTGCTTTTTTAAGCCTGTCAAACCAGTGGATAATCAGTTGTTTTGTAATAGTTTTGTAAGGGAGTTTATCCGCGCAGGTCTTAAAAAAATTTCCCTTGGAGCCTCCATCCCCTGTTCTGTATTTTTTGATAATGGTATACATTCCATTCATATCTACCAATTAATCCTATATTCGGTTCCTCAATTTATGGAACAGCAGCAGTTCATCAATTCATGTTTGAACAATTATTTCATTATTCACATATCTATAATCAAGCCCTATATGGGCAACATTGTTCCTCTTGTTACAGTTTTACTACTGCTTGCTCCATTCACATTGAGATCAACCATGATGCACATTATTAGTTTAGTGCTTAATTCAGCACAATCTTGGGGTGGAGTCAAATAAATCAAGTTCTACTTCATCACAATAATTCATAAAGCATTACATCATGGCATAATGGTATACGTTTCATTCATATTTACCATTTAATCCTACATTACATTCCTCAATCCCTGGAACAGCAGCAGTTCATTAATTCATAATCGAACAATTATTTCATCATTCACATATCTATAATCAAGCCCTGTATGGGCAGCAGTGTTCCTCTTGTTACATTATTCCTACTGCTTGCTCCATTCATCCATTCATTACAATTGCCTTACTTTTCTCAACCCCACTGCTAAGTATCCTCCTACTCTCAATCCTTCATAAGTCACTACATATCCTCTTACTTCTCTATAGGTGCACCCCTAACTCCTCCCCTCTGTTCAGCCCCTTTGGTGACTTAGTCAGCAGCATATCTAGAATATACCTTGACTTTAGTCTGCGTAATCTCTTTTCCCTGTCTCCACCTCTTATATTGCGTGGCACATGATCTACACAAAAGTATCTCAACAGGTTCCTATTACTCTGATGATGACTCTCAAAATATCTTGCGACTGGGTAACTTGGGTCTCTCTTGCTGATTGCTCTCTGATGTTCCAAGATACAGATCTTCATGGGATGAATCGTACTTCCCACGTATCTCAAATTGCATGGGCAGATCAGACAATACACTGTGAAGGGTGTGTTACAGTTCATGAATTTTGTTATACGAACTGGGTCATGTAGACCACTGATTTCATAAGAACTGACTTTTTTGCTCTGCGCACAAGCCTTGCATTTGACACATGGTTAAAAACCCGGTAGCTGCTGGAGACTCATCTGTAATCTAGTTGCTGATAGATAGCTCTCCACTAGTTGATCTTTTATAGATCTTGCCCTTCTAAAAGTTAATGAAGGATGGGACGGTAAATCATGTCCTATCACTAAGTCAGATTTGAGATTAACCTAGTTTCTCTCCATGATTTTTCTCACTTGTTTCACTGCACTTGAAAAACCCGAAATCATGCGAAAAGAATTCTTCGCATCGCTTTCCTGGACCTTGGGTTCCTCTTTAAGAAGGTCTGCTCTATTCTTGTTGAATACCTTCTTCATAGCTTGTTTTAAAATTCCTTTCCTGTACCCCCTCATTTCAAACCTTCGCATGCTCTCCTGTGCCTCTCTCTGAAAGTCTTCCTCTCTCAAACTATTCTTTTTTATCCTCAACAGTTCGTCGTACGGAATGCTGTTAATCAAATTACAAGGATGGCTACTCTTGGCAGGCAGGACAGAGTTTCCCGCCGTTTGGCTTTTTATACAGTGCTGTGTTGATCCCACCATCTTTCACGAACACCCTTAAATCTAGAAAGTTGGCCTCCGAGACACTGATCTCACTGGTAAATTTTAAGTTAAAATCGTTATAGTTGAGAAGTGCTATATACTCTCTAGCTGACTCCTCAGTGCCTCGCCATATTATAAAGAGGTCATCTATGTACCTCCTCCAACTAGCAATTTGTTCAACCATTTATCATAAGTGTCTGACCATGCCACCCGCTTCTCCCACCAGCCCACGAACAAGTTCGCGTAGCTTGGGGTGAAGCAGGTTTCCATGGCTGTCCCCTTAATTTGTGTATACAGTTGGTCTTGAAAGATGAACATGTTATTATGTAGACAAAAATAGACAAATTCTAACAACATTTCGCTGTGTTCTGTGAATTTTAGTGGGAGGTTTTCTAAAAAGAATTTTATGGATTCTAGACCGTTCCCATGTCTAATACCTGTGTATAAATTGGCCACTTCAAGCACTATCATGAGGAAGTCCTTTTCCGATACAATTCCCTCAATATGTTTAAAAAAATCTTTTGTGTCTCTGGTATATGATGTCAGCTCAGACACAAATGGGAACAGGAAGTAGTCCACATAATTAGACATGTTCTCCATCAGACTCTCAATTGACAAAATAATCGGTCATCCTGGTGGGTTTGTTCTGTCTTTATGCACTTTTGGCAAATGGTAAACTGTGGGTATTCGTGGGTACTGAATTGTTAAAAATGTATTTTCCACCAGTGAGAGCATTCCTCTTTTGTGCCACCTCATAACTAATTCCTCATACATTTTGATATTGTTCATGTACTCTGTAGAGGTAATAGGGGCATAGTTTTTCTGATTGTTCAATTGCTTGTACGCTTCTTTACAGTAATTCTCCTTTGTTTGCAGCACCACATTTCCCCCCTTGTCGGAGGGTTTCACCACAATTGTTGTATCTTTCTCAAGGTCTCTCAATGCCTGTTTTTGTGCATACGTGATATTATTCGCATTATTCATCTTGTCATTTCCCTCACGGAGCATTAGAAATTCTTGATTCACTTTCTCCGCAAAGATGTCTACAGCATCTGTCGGTGTTTGGGGGCAGAACTTAGAGACCAACCTGAATGGACTCTGTGGTCCAGTCTGTGTAATCCCTAAGTTGTCTATCCAATCCATATGGTCCATGCGGGCACTTGCCACTCGTGGTTCCTCATTTTCCAATTCCTCCAGGATCTCCAAGGTGTCTAGATCATTTCTCGTCAGAATATCCAGCCCCATTAGTTCAGCCCCTTGCAGTTCAGTTCTTTTTGCTTCTCCTTTCATTTTGAAATACTTGTACAGTTTTATTTTTCTTATGTATTTAAACATATCAATCCTTGTTTGTGTGTACTCGAAGTTTTTAGTTGGGCAGAAGCTCAGCCCTAATTTTAGCACTGATTCTTCCACAGGTGTTAATGTTCTGGATGTTAAGTTGATAATTGTAAAATTATCTCCTTCTACTCCCCCCTTTATTGTCTGTACTTGGAATTTCGTTTGCTGAAGGTATTGCGAGTTGTATTCTCCTTTCTTATGCTTCCATCCACCCCTTCTCGTTGTTCTGTGGCCCATTTCTCTGGAGGTCTTCCTTTTCCTCCTCTCAGCCACGTCTGCTGTATGAGGCTGAATTCCTCGTGAAAAGGGTGTGGTACTCCTCTTTTCGAACCGGCACCTCCTACTTCCTCCTCCGATTGTTCAGCATCTGTCACCTCTGACTCCGAGGTGTCCCTGTGTTCCACCACGATGCGATTCCTATTACTCTTTAGGTTCTGTCTAGGAGCATCGTAATTTTCTGGCGAATGTTAGGATTCTTCCTTGGTCATAATCTCTCGCATCCCGATCAAATTTCTGCTGCTTCCTCTGTTTTTTGTTCGTATGTCTCCAAGCGTTTCTTCATCTCCTCCTTAAGCTCCTCATGTTTAGCTTTAACACCCTCGTTGGCAATGCTTTTCTCTAGATCTTCAATTTACTTCAATGCACGGTCTCGATCACTCAATGCGAATTTCACCAGTATTGCCAGCATTCCCTTTGATGAGTCCACAGTATACTGCGCCCATTCTCCCAATAATTTCGGATCCGGGTTCTCATATGCCGGGACAGTATATATTCTTAGTCCTCTCAGCACTCTATTCACATCTATGTAGTGCTGTAGTGAAGTGGCTTCCCACCACTTCCTGATTTCCCTCTCGTACAATCTCGCCAATTGATGATATTTTATACGAAAGGCTTGTTGGTAAGAGGTGTCAGTCTCCCCTGAGGTGTGCGGACCGCACTCTAAAGATGTCAGTGGCTGCTTCGGGGCTTGCCGCCTCGCTGAACATCTGTGTTCACAAACTTCTGGCAGTACGAAATCCCCCCATCGCTCTACCGTGTCCTAGTGCAATTCAAAGAATAAGCCGCTGCTCCTCCTTACCGGTAATCCGTGTGTCCTTACGGTTCCGGTGGGCGTTGGCACTGTTGTTCCTGTCTTCAATAAGCTTCCCAGGGAAATCCCTTTGCACGGCGGTGCGGAAACTCTTCGTTAATGATCCTGCTGCTTGGCTGCCAAAGTTTCCGCACTCTCAAGAGGGTGCTACGTCACGCGAGGGCAGACTCGTGTAAGTATTATCGCTGCTAATGAAATCAGACCCGCACTCACGGGGGATACTTTTAAATCCTCTTCTGGATTTATTTATTCATACTGCTCCATACTCAAAACAAACGCGTTTCGACGGGTCGCCTTTGTCAGTGTCGGCGACCGCCACGTTTCAAGCCTCTTTTATTCACAGTGAAAACAACCATAAAGCACGTTATTGATTCAGTGCTTAATGTAGCGCCATCTTGGAGTGTGGTCACTTAAAACAGATTCTACTTTATCGCAGTAATTCATAAGGCACTACGTCATGGCATAATGGTATACATTCCATTCATATCTACCAATTAATCCTATATTTGGTTACTCAATTAATTGAACAGCAGCAGTTCATCAATTCATGTTTGAACAATTATTTCATTATTCACATATCTATCACTATGATACAGTAGAATCTGTTTTAAGTGGCAGGAACAGAGAAAAGCTTCCTTATTAAAGTAATTACTGCTTATATGCATCAAGTTACTGGCTTTAATTTATCTTGTGTAGTTACTGCTCCTACAGGCTTAGCAGCACATAGCATCAAATGAATTGCCTTACATCCTCTACTGCTACTGTTTCTATCTGTGGGGCATGATAATAAACTGGAATGTCTAAAATTAAATAATGGTACGTGTCAATTACTTTGTAAAGTGCTGAGAAAATTAAAAGTTTTGATTATAGATGAAGTTAGCATGATTTCTAGCTTAATGTTGGCATTTGTTCATCTTTGTTTGCAGGAGGTACCGAAAACGTCTTATGATGGGCTGTATTGAGATAAACATGTGATTGTGTTTGGAGACTTATAATAACTAATACCTGTAAAAAATAAAATTTTGCGAGACTAAACTCAGAATTGTTTGGGAATTATAGGCAATGACAACATTTGGTTGCATTTCACATATCCAGAATTAACACAAAATATGAGGCAAGCTAACGCTGAGGAATATGCCAAGATATTGAAAGATATTTGCCTTGGCATTGTAACAGTTGAAGCAAAGATTATGCTAAAGAAACGAAATACAAGAAAATTATTTTCTAACTGTCATTCACCTGCTGAAGTTATGCATTACCTTCTCTCAAAATTGCAACCCATTGTTTGATTAATGCCAACTTTAGAACAATGTGCACCATTAAACTATGACACGCTAAATCTGGAAAAAGAAACAATTGTACATCTTCCTTCCAGAGATACAGTGGAGAATCATGGACTAAACACACCAATACGTAAAACTTTCGCTAATAAATTTTAAAAGATGGAAAAATCAGTTGTATGTGCAGCAGGATTAGACAAGGATTTAAACCTATGTAAAAATTACCTCATAATTTTAAGTCACAATTTACATGTAAGAGAAGCACTAGTGAGTGGAGCCATGGGATTTGTTGTGGGCTTTGTTACGCCTGGAAAAAATAAAGACATCAAATATATTGTGGTCAGATTTGACCAAACTAACCAACAAAAACGTATCTCTCGATGTACAGCAAGATTTTTACTTCTAAAGGATTTTTATATTCATGGAGAAAACGTTCCTCTTTATTCGGCTTGTGTGGTAACACTACAGAAATCGCAAGGACTAAGCTTAGATTATGCACTTATTAATATTAACTCAACAGTATTCAAAGACGGCATTGCATTTGTTGCTCTTTCTCAAGTTAAAAAAATGTTCAGGAGTATATATAACCGATTTCGATGAGACAAGAATTAATGCTGACAGTAGCTTTGTAACAGAATTTAATTGTTCGCGAAACAGAAACACTCCTCATCTTGGTAAATACCCCATTTCATTAAAACCTAAAATGCCTTTTAAAAGAAAAATTGAAACAAACTACAATGACAAAGAAGAATTGGAAGAACCAAAGAAAAACCAGAAGAATTAACACATGGAAATGACAGGACATTATTTTCAAAATCAGAATGGCATAAATTGCACAGCAATGTAATAACTACTCTTTTTTCTACCATCTGTCAAACAATTAATCCACCAGCATGTAGACCAACACTTCTGCAAAACCTTGATAATTCTTCATGAATAGATTTTGTCACATAACCACATATGCCACTCTACAAGTACCATAAAAGATATATGTAGTGTGATTAAATGTTCTTGGAATAATAGCTACTGAAACTCACCCAAGATCTGACCTGTTTGGTAGAAGCTACTCTTGACAACATGAATGCTTTAATTGTCTACATTCAAGCTCCATTCTTACAAACTTTGAAAGATTTGTATATCTACCAATATCTGATTGCAAATCTATTCCATTAAAAAATGTAATATCTAAAGCTGTGCAAAACAACTTATATCGAAATTGTAAATCAGAGCTTGCCTGCACACTGAATTTAACAATGGTATTCAAATATGCTCTTTTTATGATTCAAAGATGTACTGTCAATAATAGAGAAGTAAATACTTCTGTGTCTTACTTTACTGCTTCAGATATTACTATTTCAGGATGCACTCATACTACTAATGCCATAACTTTTCATCATTGAGAGACTGCAGCATTGTTATACTACACAATCTACTTAGAGAATAACACAGGTCAGACCAAATGTAATGATACTACTCTTACTTTTAAGCTGAAACTGGGTAGGTATGGTTAGACTAGTGTTTCCAAAGGAAATGGCTTTTTGGTTTGCTAATAACTTTGGCGCCATTTGATGAATATCACAAAACTTTCCCAAAAAGTGCTTTTTTTTACTCAGCTGCTTCATACTTCATAAAAAGTTTCGGGGTGATCCGTCAAGCGGGGACTGAGAAAAAGGGGTGGTCCCAAAACGCAAAACCCTTAGGCAATTTCCATAGGGATTTTTGAACAGTGTCACAGCCAAAACGGTTTAACAGAATTACATCAAATTTGGTAGGAAGCAAGATCTCGGTCCAAAAATCATGCTTTTTGTGATTTGCTGTAGATCTGTTGATTAGGTTTTAGCAAGCTGTAATTACTTTAGGGCAAGTGTTATAATTACTTGGGATAACTATAACTGGTAAATTTCAGTGGTTTAAAATGGTAGGTTTTAACTGATATTTTCAGCTAACTATAAAGTCCCTTTAACCTTTGTTTTTCCAGTGAATTTCTAAGGTTTTTTTAAAAATAGAAAGTAAGATATTATTACCCTACCTATATCATGTTGTAAACATTTGTTTTTTTAATAAATATATATATATCCCCCTGAGCCATGCCTTTTTTCCCTACATATTATTTATTTTAAAGAGAAAGGGGCCGAGCGGCCCCCTCCTGGTCTGATTTCGGCCCCGGGGGCCCCAACCCTGGGGCCCGGCATTTTTCTTTACTAAAAAAAAAATAAGGGGAGGGGGGCCATGCAGCGCCCCTGATGGGATGATTTTGGCCCCAGGGACACCATCCCCAGGGCCCGACCTCTTTTGAGGGTGCCTTGGTCCCACCCAGGGCACCCACTTTGTCACATTGGGGACCACCGGGGCAGCCCAAAGGACCCCGCGGTCCCTGCCGGCTCCCTGCCACCTGCAGGCGTCGGCATTCTTTTTACACATAGGGAACTGCTAACATGCAGCTCTCTGTGTGTGAAAGCAATTGTGCTCTGCTTTCAACAAGCGAGAGCGTTTTCAATGCTCTCACTTGCTGAAAGCGAGCACAGTTTGCAATGGCTTGGCAGAAGTGGTAAACCTCCAGTTAAGCCATAGCAAACAGCTATGTCCCGGGGGTGGGCACCCCCGGACATAGCAGGAGGAGGCCTTGGGGAGTGACAGTCCCTAGGACCATCTGTGACTCCAGGAGGGGTGCCATGTGGCCCCCCTCCAGTACAGGACACAGCCCCAGGGGGTAGTGGTCTGTGGGGCTGCGGGAGGGCCGCACGGCCCCATACTTTTATTAACATTTGCCCCAGGGAGGTGGTGGTCCCCGGGACTGCGGGGGCCCAAATGCCCCCTGCATTTGTTATATTTAGCCCCGTGGACTGTAGGAGGGCTGCGCGGGCCCCCCGGCATTCACACAACATTTGCCCTGGTGAGGTGGCTGTTCCCAGGGCAACCCCCACATAAATTATTAAAAATGCCCCAGGGAGGTGGCAGTCCCTGGGAGTTTAGGAATCCTAGGGGGGGCACTGTGTGCCCCCCTCCTATATATTTTGTACATGCCCCTGGGACCAGGCCCACCTGGGGGCCGATTCAAAGCAATGGAGCCCGAGCGTCATTTTTGTTTTACATTTTTGGCAGGACTCATGGATCCAGTGTGATTCTTTCTGAAATTGTTTTTGAAAAAATGCTTTTTTTACCTGGCAGGGTCCCTGTGGGACTCCCACCCAGAGGCCTTGGGGGTCAGGGTGTTTCTACCTTGCCCCCTTTTCTATTTTTTTTACGTTTGTTTCCTGTGACTCAGTCAACCAAGTCACAAGACGGCTACCAACACTTCCTGGTTTGAAGTGTTGGTAGCCAATCAAATCTCAGCATGAGATCTTGGGAGGGGTTACAAATCCTCCGCATCCCCAATTGTATATCTGAAAAACCTTTAAATAACTCCGCAACTACTGAATGGATTTACACCATTTAACAAAAAGGGCGCTTTCTGGACCAACTGCTATCTTTCTGCCAAATTTGGTGTAAATCCGTTCAGCAGATCGGGCTGTATCTATGTCTAAAGTTTCCTATGGAAATTTACATGGGGGTTAAGCATTTTGGGACTCCCCCTTTTTCTCTGCCCTGTTTGAAGGATTCCCTTGACATTTTCAAAACAGCAGCTGAAGTGAGCGTTGAACTAGTTTTGAAAAGTTTGTGAGGCTTCGCCAAAGTTATTGGCAAATGAAAAAATGTTCTTCCTGTGGAAACTAGGTCCTAACTATAACTACCTACTGGCGGCCACCAGTAGGTAGTTATAGTTAGGACATAGTTTCCACAGGAAAAGCCTGTTTTGCTTTGCCAATAACTTTGGCACCGCTTGTTGAATCGGTATGAGATTTTCAAAACTTTTGCTACATTTGGTTCAGCTGCTGTGTTGAAAGTTTCAGGGTGATCCATCAAGTGGGGACCGCGAAAAAAAGGGTCCCAAAACACGTTTTTCTCATGCATTTTCCCATAGGGATTTTGAACACGACTATAGCCCGAGCCGCTGAACGGAATTACACCAAATTTGGCAGAAAGCTAGATGTTGGTCCAGAAAGCTTGCTTTTTTGATTTGGTATAAATCTGTTTAGTAGTTTTGGAGATATTTAACTGTAAAAAATATAGATATCTGGGACGCGGATCCTTGCAGTGGACTTGCGGATCCACAGTCCCTGTCCTGACATTTGATTGGCTGCCAACACTTCAACCAGCAAGGGATGGCAGCCATCTTGAGACTCAACTTGAAGCCGAGAACCATAAAAAATGTAAAAAATAAAGAAAAGGGGGCAGGGCTATTTCTAACATTAGTGCAGAGGAGGCTCGTATGGCCTCCCCTGCAGACCCGGTGATTGCCATCTCCCTGTGGATAATTGCAATGAAATGGGGTGCCTCGCAGTCCCCCCTTGTCGACCACCACCTACCCGGGGCTGTTTAATTTTTACATGGGGGGCCTCACGGAACCCCCAGGCCCCAGGAACCACCACCTCCCCAGGGCTGCAATGAATTTTTTTAAAGGAAGGGAGGCCATACATGGCCCTGGGCACCACCACCGCCCAGGGCCGGCTCCTGCTATGTCTCGGGGTGCCCACTGCTCCCTCCAAGCCATAGCAAACTGTGCTCCGCTTTGGGCAAGCAAGAGCATTTTGCTATCGCTTGCTCAAAGCGGAGCACAATTGCTTTGACAGAGTGGGAGCTCAATGTTCAGCAGCTCCCTCTCTGTCAAAGCAATGTCAGCACCCGCAGGAGGGAGCGAGCCAGCAGGGACAGCGGGGCCTTGAGGTTCCCCCGCAGTCCCCAACAGAGTGGGTGCCCTGGGTTGGACCAGGGCACCCACAAGTGAGGCATGGCCCCAATAAATGGGGTCCCCGGGGCCAAAATTGGCCCGGAAGGGATGTTGCTCGTCCCCCCTCCCTTTAAATGAATGAAAAAATGTTTTTAAAAAAGGCCGGGCCCCAGGGAATGGTGTCTCTGCTGAAATTGGCTTAGGAAGGGGGGCCGCTCAGCCCCCCTCCGTTTAAGTTACTATAATTTTTTTTAAAGGCTGGGTTGGAGGGCTGTGTGGGCCCTCTCCCCCATTCAAAATAGGCCTGGCTTCGGGGGACAGGGATCCTGGGGGCAAAATTGAAGCCCCTCTCCCTGAATAAATGAAAAATAAAATAGTAAGAAGGGCAAGTCACACGAGGCCCCGCCTCCTTTCTCCACCACTGTGCAAACACACCTACTGGTGCACTGTTGGTTGGGGGATGACGCCCCTTTGGATTATGAAGGTCCTTGGGGGCCAACAAGCCATCCTATTACCTCCAGTAAGTCCCAAACAACCTGATTGCTGAGAGTACATTTGAGGCCACGCCCCCTTTATCCACCACCCTGCAAACAGGCCTCCTGGTGCACTGCTGGTTGGGGAATGAAGTCCCCTTGGCTCCAAAGCATCCTTGGGGGCCAACAAGACCTCCTGTTACCTCCAGTAAGTCCCACACAGTGGGATTGCTGAGAGGTCTCTGGGGGCCACGCCCACTTTCTCCAGCAAATCCCACATAGTGGGTTTGGTGAGAGGTTTTTGGTGGCTACGCCCCCTTTCTCCACCACTCTACAAACGTGCCTCCTGACGCACTACTAGTTGGGCGATGAAGCCCCTTTGGCTCTGAGGGTCCTTGGCCAAATAGCCCTCCTGATACCTCCAGTAAGACCCACACAGCTGGATTGCTGAGAGGTCATCAGAGGCCACACACCCTTTCTCCACCACTCTGTAAACGGGCCTCATGGCACACTGCTTCTTGGGGGAAGAAGTCCACTTTAGTCCTGAGGTCCTCAGGAGGCAAGGGGACCTCATCCCTCCACCAGCAGTGTGTCGAGAGGTACATTTGCAGAGTGGTAGAGAAATGGGACGTGGCCTCTACCCTCCTCTCAGCAATCCCACTGTGTGGGGCTTACTGGAGGTAACAGGAGGCCTTGTTAGACCCTAAAGACCATCATCAGCCAATGGGATTCCATCCCCCAACCAGCAGCGCAACAGAAGGGGCATTTGCGGAGTGGTGGAGAAAGGGGGCAGGGCCTCCAGTAAGTTGCCAGCTTTTTTTTTTTTTCTTTTTTTTTAGGAAGGGGGGCCACATGGCCCCCTCATCCTTGGACCATTTTGGGTCCTGGGGACCCCATCCCTCAGGGCCTGGCCCTTTTTAAAATTATTTTTTAGAAAGAAAGGGCCCCCCTCTTGGGCCAATTTCGGACCCGGGGACCCCATCCCCCAGGGCCCGGCCATTCTTTTATTTATTTTGTAAATAAAGAAAGGGGGGCCCACGTGGTCCACCTTCCCTGGACCATTTTTGGCCCCAGCGGCCCCATCCACCGGGGCCTGGCCTTTTCTTTTTTATATTTAAAGGGAGGGGGCTGAGTGGCTCAAACAAGTCACAAGATGGCTGCCAGCACTTCCTGGTTTGAAGTGTTGGCAGCCAATCAGATCTCAGAATGAGATCACGGGTGGGGTCGCGGATCCTCTGCGTCCCCAGTTATATACATGAAAAACCTTTAAATAACTCCGCAAATACTGAACGGACTTACACCAAATCGCAAAAAGGCACTTTCTTGGACCAACATCCACCTTCCTTTCTAAAATTGGCGTAATTCCGCTCAGCAGTTTGGGCTGCAGCTATGTTTAAAGGTCCTATGGAAATTAACATGGATGAAAACGCACTTTTAATCACCCTCCGGTTCTCAGCCCCTGCTTGACGAATCAGTCCGAAACTTTCAAGACAGCAGCTGAAGGGACCGTCATATCAGTTAAATTTATTGGCACATGAAAAAACGCTCAACCTATGGAAACTAGGTCCTAACTATGACTACCTATTGGCAACTGCCAGTATGTACACCTTCCGGTATTAATTCAAATTTGGAAACCAGCATCTGTGTTCCAGGTTAAAAGTCTTTATTTGCCAATGCGTTTTGAGGCTCCAGCCTCTTCTTCACAGGCAGCTTTGATCTACGGCACAAAAGTTCCAATTAGTTGCATGCTTTGTTCATATATATGCCCCCAGTGGGCTACGCTTAGTGCGATTCATGTTTTTTTTTTTTTTTTTTAAAGTATGCTGGGACATGTGGTCCACATTGGATCAGTTATTACTCTCAGTGAGTTCTGTGCCACAGTCTTCTCTTTATAGCTTTTCACATACCCCCAGTGGGCCCCAGGATACAGTGCAGGTTCATTGTTCCACATTAGTTGTGCTGCTAGATCGGTTTCGATACAGTTCCAAACCACGCAGCCTCTCGTCTTCAGGGATGGTGCAATTCTCCATGGCAGGGCAGCCGTGTGGTAAATTATTCAACAAACGCCCGAAAGCTTGAGAATGCACTCGACAGCCAATGAACACCTTACGGTATTAATTCAAATTTGGAAACCAGCATCTGTGTTCCAGGTTAAAAGTCTTTATTTGCCAATGCACTTTGAGGCTCCAGCCTCTTCTTCACAGGCAGCTTTGATCTACGGCACAAAAGTTCCAATTAGTTGCATGCTTTGTTTATATATACGCCCCCAGTGGGCTACGCTTAGTGCGATTACATTTTATTGCATGCTGGGACATGTGGTCCACATTGGATCAGTTATTACTCTCAGTGAGTTCTGTGCCACAGTCTTCTCATTATAGCTTTTCACATACCCCCAGTGGGCCCCAGGATACAGTGCAGGTTCATTGTTCCACATTAGCTGTGCTGCTAGATCGGTTTTGACACAGTTCCAAACCACGCAGCCTCTCGTCTTCAGGGATGGTGCAATTCTCCACGGCAGGGCAGCCGTGTGGTAAATTATTCAACAAACGCCCGAAAGCTTGAGAATGCACTCGACAGAAACCCACTGAAGGAAAATTATTTGCTCGAAGAGGGACTACTTGTCCCAACATGCTCTATCATGAACTATGCACTAAGCCAAGCCCACTGAGGGCAATAAACTAATCAAGTATGCAAAAGAATGAAAATAAAAGAGAGCTTCTTCTGTTATGTCTTTCAGAGCAAGCCTATGAGTAAGATGTCAATCATCGAAACGCGTCAGGCGACAGTTTACCGCGATGCCAAAGAGAGCCAGAAATGAAGTCTGCATGGTCTACTGCCTGCCGAATGCCCTGCCAAGCTTTCGGGCATTCGTTTAGAATCTATTGATAAGGCGGCCCTGCCGTAGGGAGGAGCACCACCTCATTGAAACACAAGAGGGGCTGCGGCAGGAACTGTTCCTGAAGCCGAACAGCGCAGGCAGTTTTGAAACTAAGTGACTCTCCTGCAACATCGCGGATCCTACTAAGGAAAGAAAAAAAGCTTTTAAATGAAATGATAACAGAAACCTACTGAAGGAAAATAATTTGCTCGAAGAGGGACTACGTGTCCCAACATGCTCTATCATGAACTATGCACTAAGCCAAGCCCACTGAGGGCAATGAACTAATCAAGTATGCAAAAGAGTGAAAATAAAAGCGAGCTTCTTCTGTTATGTCTTTCAGAGCAAGCCTATGAGTAAGATGTCAATCATCGAAACGCATCAGGCAACAGTTTACCGCGATGCCAAAGTGAGCCAGGAATGAAGTCCGCATGGTCTACTGCCTGCCGAGTGCCCTGCCAAGCTTTCGGGCATTTGTTTAGAATATATATATATATATAAAATCCTCGTTAGTTACCAATCTCCTCCTGGAGAAAAAAACGAGCGTGGACCCGACTTGCGTGCAAATTCGTTTTATTAATCTCACATCGAGTCCGCCATGACACGTTTCAGCCGATGACCGGCCTTGATCACATGACATCGCTAAGATTGTGCTTCACCAATTTAAAGTGCCAATGCTCGCAACCAGAATAATAGGCATAGACAACATACTTATTCATGGTTCCAATTAACTGCATCAATGCATTATAATATGAAATAAATCCATACATATAATGTGATAACAATAATAAAATAATTTTTGCCATGGTTAGCATGTTTGTAACAATATGAACCAGGTATAATACCATAACTATTATGGCTTTAATGCCAGGATATACCACTACGGTTCTCATATCCATATGCCTTAGGTTGACTACATCATATTGTGCCCTCCCCTAAAATTGAAATATCCTCACTGTTTGCATAAGTGCTCCACATTTATGCCCATGAGTAAAGCTGTTTGCCCTGTTCATTCAGTTCTGTCCCCTAAGGGGTGTTCAAAGTATGAATACTGTTGCCATCAATAATCTTACCAGAACATGTTCATTATGGAAACTATACTTATCCATGTGCAAATTTAGCAAATGCTAACAAAGTGACAAAGTGCTAAATAAATAATTCCCTAAAGTGTGCAAAATAATCCTAAAGTGCAATGTTCTGAGTGCTACTTGTTGCCGGCAGCATTATATGTAGAACTAAATGTTACCAAATGCTCAGCCGGTAATAAGACCTAAAGGTGCTAATGACCAGTGACTAAAAAGGCTCTACATACTATCGGCAGCAACCTTATTGACATAATGTACTGATGTCGCCCAATTAAGTATGATTAAAGTGCAGATGATGTGGGTCAGATTCCAGGATCAATCCATAAACATATCATAAATATTACATTTGCAGTTGATTCCAGTATATATATATATATTTTCACTGAAAAAACCATAGGTTTCAGGCACGTTATAGTTAGAAATTAGCATTTAAAAAACCAAGACCAAGAGCTGTTGAGCTCGAAACGCGTCTTTGTGCCCGTAATAAATCTGGAATTGGCAACCTTGGATCGGCGTGGCTCGTTGCTTGCTTGACAGTGCAACTGTGGTGGTGGATATATATATATATATATATATATATATATATATATATATATTTTCACTGAAAAAACCATAGGTTTCAGGCACGTTATAGTTAGAAATTAGCATTTAAAAAACCTTACAAATTCACTGAAAAAACCATAGGTTTTAGGGACAGTTATAGTTAGTTGGACATTGCACTCGTACAAAACCCGTGAAATTCCCCCGTTATAGTTAGTTCAGCTAACTATAACTCGCGCCCCGCAATGCACTGCTGATGACGTCACATATTACATCACTCATGACATGGTCAGTGACATCACTGATGACATCACTGATGACATCTCAAATGACATCACTGATGACATCATCCAGTGACTGTGTGTTTCTGTAAAGTTTAAATATTTTTAATATATATAGGGAAAGGCGTATTGAAGAATGAGTGGGTGTATAAGTGTCTGTATGGATGATTTAGTAGGTGCGTGACTAACTCTATAAGTTAGTGATTAAACGTATCTTACTGAATGCATGGGTTAGTGACTAAACTGGGTGAATGTCTGTATCCGTCTGTCTATTGCTGTGTAAGTGGCTGCATGGGTTTGTGAATAGCTACATGAGTGTCTATATGAGTTATTGATTGGTTGTCTGAATATCTGTATGGGTGCCTGAGTGTTTGTGTGGGTGGGGTGTGTTCGACTCTGTGCATAGATGTGTGAGTGGGTGATTCACTGGGTAGATGGTTTCAAGAGTGCATCTGTGATAGACTGTATGGGTGGGTAAGTGTGTGTAAAAGTGTGTTAGTGAGTGAATGTATGTCCCAGTGGTACATGTGTGAGTAACTACATATGTGAAAGGCAGTATATATGTGTGTTGGAGTATATAAATAGCTATAAGCGAGAGTGTGTGATTGTGAGAGTGACTGTATGGATGAGTGTGTGCTTGTATCAGTGATTGTATAAGAGCGTAAGAATGTGCTAGTATTTGTATGAGTAAGTGAGCTGGTGTGTGTATAACTGTATAGGTGAGTAAATGGCAGTGTGTTTAATTATTTGCATGACTGACTAGGTGTGTGAGTACCTCTATGGATGAGTGGCGGTGTTTCAGTGTCTATATAGGAGTATGAGTGCATATGATAGTCCTGTACTGAGTGACCGTAAGTATGAGTGACTGTACGGGTGAGTGAGTGGATGTGTGTGTAGACCTAAGAATCAGTGAGTGGGTATGTAGTTATTGGTGTTGGAGTGTCTATGGTTTTGCGAATGGCAGTCTGTAATTTAGAGTGGGTGTATCAAAGGTTATATTAGGGTGTGAGGAGGTGCATCAGATTATCACGTGGATGATGTCATCAGTGATGTCATTTGAGATGTCATGAGTGATGTCATCAGTGATGTCACTGACCATGTCATGAGTGATGTAATATGTGACGTCATCAGCAGTGCATTGCGGGGCGCGAGTTATAGTTAGCTGAACTAACTATAACGGGGGAATTTCACGGGTTTTGTACGAGTGCAATGTCCAACTAACTATAACTGTCCCTAAAACCTATGGTTTTTTCAGTGAATTTGTAAGGTTTTTTAAATGCTAATTTCTAACTATAATGTGCCTGAAACCTATGGTTTTTTCAGTGAATTTCAAAGGTTTTTTAAATGCTAATTCCTAACTATAACATGTCTGAAACCTATGGTTTTTTTCAGTGAATTTCAAAGGTTTTGTAAATGACAATTTTTAAATGTATTAATTGTTATATTTATTTTTTTGATACTGATTTACTACATTTTTTTAAACTATTTATTTTTACATATTTTATTTTTTAAATTACATTGTAATTACATTATACATTACATTACAAAATATACTTTCTCAGAATGAATTACTTTAGTTTAAATACTTTGCAAATAGGCAATAGACTTTTAAGTACAGTAGTTACAGTTGTTGCAATGGGCAACACAATTTCAAACACAATGCAACATTGAGCTCAATGTGAATTTCTAGTTAAATGCAATTAGTTACTTTATGGATTACTTTTCTAACCACAGGACTGGATCCTAGATTCAGTCCTGGGACATCTCCTGTAAACAGTTGAGTAAAAGCGTTTTGTTTACAGTAGTGATTTTTAAGGATTATTATCGTATTTTAAAAGTTGACACTTAGAAACTTTTTCACATAGAATCACCAATGTTATCCTATGGAAGGAAATTCACTTAGCAGGTAAGTAGTGTTATCGTTACTTTTTCTTACTCAGTGGTGGATCCTGTATCCAGCACTGGTGCATCTCTTGTAAACAGTTGAAAGAATGCGTTTAAGTCATACAGGCGATTTTTAAGGAATATTTGTAGTTTGTGAAAATCGACACTTTGAAACTTTTCTGCTGAAAACCAGACAATGGATTCCAATGGAAGGAAATACAAGTTACTGGTAAGTACGGTTAGAATTACTTTTCAGGGTCAGTGCTGGACTAAAAGATGCAGCACTGGGTTCTCTCCTGATAACAGGTGAGTAAATCGGAATTCGTAGTTCTGCTGATTTTAGAGGAATATTTGTATGTTTCAAAGATCGACACTTAGAAACTGTTTCAGCAAAAAGCAGGCAATGATATCCTATGGAAGGAAATTCAAGTTACAGGTAAGTACGGTTAAAATTACTTTTCAGGATCAAAACTGGGCTCAAAGATGCAGCACTGAGGTCTCTCCTGATAACAGGTGAGTAAATCGGAATTCGTAGTTCGGCTGATTTTTGAGGAATATTTGCACAATGGTGAAGGAAGGGGGTGGGGCCTAAAGTGACATGTCTGCAAACACGCCCTGTGGCACGTTTTAAGTTGGAGAATTAATTCCTCCTCAATCCTGAGGGTCCCTAGGGGCCAACTAGCCCACCAGGAACCTCCAGTATGCGCCAGGGGGCTGCATTGCAGAGAGGTGTACAGAGGCCACGCCCCTTTTTACAACACTCTTCAACGCAGCTCCGTGGCGCTTACTGGAGGTACCTGGTGGGCTAGTTGGCCCCCAGGGACCCTCAGGATTGAAGAGCCTGGAGCTGGAGCCTGGGCTGGAGCCCCCCCACACGTTATTAAAAATTAAAAACTGAAGCCCCGGGGGGTGGCGGTCCCCGGGGCTGCGGGAGGGCAGGAGAGCCCTCCCGTACCATTTTTTTTATAAAGCCCCGGGGGGTGGCGGTCCCCGGGGCTTGGTGGGTCTTAGAGGCCCCCCATATAAAACATAAACCCACCCCCGCATGCCCCCGGGTCTTGGGCCACCCGGGGACAAAATACAATCGAAGCACGGGAGACCGCGCTTCGATTTTTTTTTTATCGGCGGGATCCGTGCACCCTAAGCGCATCCCGCCGTTTTTTTTTTTTTTAAATGCTTTTTTCTGCCCAGGGGGTCCTTGTGGGACCCCCTGAGCAGACCTAGGGGTCAGGGTGTTTCTACCCTGCCCCCTTTTGCGCTTTGCGCACTTGTTTCTGTCCCTCGGTTCTACCGAGGGACAAAATAACTGCCAACACTTCCTGATTTGGAGTGTTGACAGCCAATTAGCATGCAGCTCGTGATCGGGAGGGTGCACGAATCCGACGCGGCCATAGATATATATGTGATTTTCCTTTTGATTTTCACAGGAACTACTGAACGGATTTACACCATTTAACAAAAGGGTTCTTTCTGAACCAAGAACTACCTCTTTGCCAAATTTGGTGTAATTCCGTTCAGCAGTTCGGGCTGTAGCCGTGGCTAAAGTTTCCTATGGGAAAATGAATGGGGAAAACACGTTTTGGGACCCCCCTTTTTTCTTGGCCCCCGCTTAACGAATCACCCCAAAACTTTCAGGGTAGGAGCGGACCGGAGCGGGCCATAAAGTTTGAAAATTTCGCAAAGATTCGTCAACCGACGCAAGAGTTATTTCAAATAGAATGTTGCGGACTTCCTATGGAAAATAGGTCCTAACTATAAATATCTACTGGCGACCGGCAGTAGATAATATATATATATATATATATATATATATATATATATATATATATATATATATATATATATATATATATATATATATATATATATATATATATATATATATGTATGTATATAAAACAGAAGCAGAGAACTCTGGGTAGTTCTCAAGTTTAGGTGGAAAGCAGCTCCAGTAAGAGCACTCTCAACACCAGCGACACTCTAAATTTGCTCACCTCAAATGTCTGCTTTTCTATCAAAGTTTTTAAGCATAGGATTAGCGCAGTGCTGTCCACGCCGAGATAGAAAGGGACAAAGGGGCATATTAGCAAGGGCGTTATCACCGCTTTAGCAGCACTTTTTGCCGCTAAAGCGGCGATATTTTTATCACCCTATCAGCAAGCTGTTGCTAACAGCTGTTAGCGACAGCTTCCTGGAGTTAGCGACCGTTTTGGGTGGCGCTTTGCATGTCAGCGATATTTATCGCTAATGACATGCAAAGTAGGCGTTCCCGACCAAACAACCACAAAAACGGCCGCTAACAGCCCTAACCCCTATTACCAATGAGGACCCGGACCCGTTTAGCGATGACAAAAGTCGCGCTAACCGTGGTCATCGCAGGAATTTTAACACCTGCAAACAACACGACTTGTGCATACCTAACATGAATGGTGGATTATGGTGATACGACCACAGGGTCATATCAGCAAGGTGTTCTCCCTTCTCCATGCAACATCGCTGGTTTTTCAGCGATGTTGGCCCATTTCCCCCGCTATCGCTGGAATATTCATCGCCATAGCGTTAATCGTTGCTAATACAGCATTAGCGGGCGATATATTCCAGCGATAGCCGGCGATAAAAAAAATCACGCTAAGCAGGGTTAGCGATGATTATCGCCTCTTCTTGCTAATATGCCCCAAAGTCTTTTGCCATTTTTACAGCAAAGTCTTTAAGCATAGGATTAGCACAGTGCTATCCCTGCTGAGCTGTAAAATGGCCAAAGCCTTTTACCACTCCAGGCACAGTATTACAGCTTTGGATTGATAAAATACCATCCAAGCCAACCTGAAATGAATAAAAGCAACCCCCGAACCGTTTTTCGCTCTCGTTATAGCTCTTCAGACAGGTATAGCTTTGTCCAGACACAAGGGAGCACCCAGTATAAGTCAAAACAAAACCCTTTCAGACATAGAGTGACGAATAAATTATGCAAAAACAGAAGCAGAGAACTCTGGGTAGTTCTCAAGTTTAGGTGGAAAGCATCTCCAGTAAGAGCACTCTCAACACCAGCGACACTCTAAATTTGCTCACCTCAAATGTCTGCTTTTCTATCAAAGTTTTTAAGCATAGGATTAGCGCAGTGCTATCCACGCCGAGATACAAAGGGACAAAGTCTTTTGCCATTTTTACAGCAAAGTCTTTAAGCATAGGATTAGCACAGTGCTATCCCTGCCGAGCTGTAAAATGGCCAAAGCCTTTTACCACTCCAGACACAGTATTACAGCTTTGGATTGGTAAAATACCATCCAAGCCAACCTGAAATGAATAAAAGCAACCCCCGACACGTGTTTTGCTCTCATTAGAGCTCTTCAGAGAGGTATAGCTTTGTCCAGACACAAGGGAGCACCCAGTATAAGTCAAAACAAAACCCTTTCAGGCATGGCGTGGATAGCACTGCGCTAATCCTATGCTTAAAAACTTTGATAGAAAAGCAGACATTTGAGGTGAGCAAATTTAGAGTGTCGCTGGTGTTGAGAGTGCTCTTACTGGAGCTGCTTTCCACCTAAACTTGAGAACTACCCAGAGTTCTCTGCTTCTGTTTTTGCATAATTTATTCGTCACTCTATGCCTGAAAGGGTTTTGTTTTGACTTATACTGGGTGCTCCCATGTGTCTGGACAAAGCTATACCTCTCTGAAGAGCTCTAACGAGAGCGAAACACGTGTCGGGGGTTGCTTTTATTCATTTCAGGTTGGCTTGGATGGTATTTTACCAATCCAAAGCTGTAATACTGTGCCTGGAGTGGTAAAAGGCTTTGGCCATTTTGCAGCTCGGCAGGGATAGCACTGTGCTAATCCTATGCATAAAGACTTTGCTGTAAAAATGGCAAAAGACTTTGTCCCTTTCTATCTCGGTGTGGATAGCACTGCGCTAATCCTATGCTTAAAAACTTTGATAGAAAAGCAGACATTTGAGGTGAGCAAATTTAGAGTGTTGCTGGTGTTGAGAGTGCTCTTACTGGAGCTGCTTTCCACCTAAACTTGAGAACTACCCAGAGTTCTCTGCTTCTGTTTTTGCATAATTTATTCGTCACTCTATGCCTGAAAGGGTTTTGTTTTGACTTATACTGGGTGCTCCCTTGTGTCTGGACAAAGCTATACCTCTCTGAACAGCTCTAACGAGAGCGAAACACGTGTCGGGGGTTGCTTTTATTCATTTCAGGTTGGCTTGGATGGTATTTTACCAATCCAAAGCTGTAATACTGTGCCTGGAGTGGTAAAAGGCTTTGGCCATTTTACAGCTCGGCAGAGATAGCACTGTGCTAATCCTATGCGTAAAGACTTTGTCCCTTTCTAACTCGGCGTGGATAGCACTGCGCTAATCCTATGCTTAAAAACTTTGATAGAAAAGCAGACATTTGAGGTGAGCAAATTTAGAGTGTCGCTGGTGTTGAGAGTGCTCTTACTGGAGCTGCTTTCCACCTAAACTTGAGAACTACCCAGAGTTCTCTGCTTCTGTTTTTGCATAATTTATTCGTCACTCTATGCCTGAAAGGGTTTTGTTTTGATATATATATATATATATATATATATATATATATATATATATATATATATATATATATATATATATATATATATATATATATATATATAAAATCTGCTCCAATTTGCCCCTAGGCAGGAATCGTGAGCAAGGTATTTGTAGATACCGAAACGCGTAGATCGTTCTCGCCTATAACCATGCAAATGAGGATGTAAAGAAAATAAAACAAAAATTGCAAAAAGCTACGGGAGTGCGATCCATTTGTCCTTTGACCTGAAGGATTGTGTTGTAATATATATATATATATATTATCTACTGGCGGTCGCCAGTAGATAGTTATAGTTAGGACCTATTTTCCATAGGAAATTCACAACATTCTATTTCCAATAACTTTGGCGCCGGTAGACGAGCCTTCGCGAAATTTTCAAAACTTATGGCCCGATCCGGTCCGCTCTTATCCTGAAAGTCTCGGAGTGTTTCGTCAAGTGGGGGCCGAGAAAAAAGGGGGTCCCAAAACGTGTTTTCCCCATGCAATTTTCCATAGGAACCTTTAGTCGCAGCTACAGCCCGAACTGCTGAACGGAATTACACCAAATTTGGCAAAAAGGTAGCCCTTGGTTCAGAGTTGTGCCTTTTGGTTAAATGGTGTAAATCCGTTCAGTAGTTCCTGAGAAAATCAAAAGTAAATTCACATATATATCTGGGCGGAGCCTAACCACACATGTCATTGTGAGATCTGATTGGCTGTCAGCACTTCATCCTGGAATTGCTGGCAGCCATCTTGGGACCAATATACATGATAGTGCCCCATTGAAATGCATTGTAGTGAATCAAAGATTTTGAGGGTTACCAAAAGGAGAACTATAAAGGGTGATAACAGACTTTAGTTACATTAGAATTCATTTGTTGATGGTACCATACTAATTTCAGGAATTGTGGTGTGTTCTAAGGTGATTTTACCCTGTGAAAAACCTTCTGCTGGGATATCATGAATCATGTTTGAGAGAAAACTATTTTCTCATGCTTGTCCCATAGAGGTTTGGAAGGTGCTCCAGAAGCTAAAATGAGAGCATATTTTATGTAAATTCACATTATCTTTCTCAGTCATGTGAGAATGAAGTCTGACATTCTCAGTAAAACATGTACATCCAAAAAGGGCAGAGACTGTCAGTTGATTCCTTTGTGTTCTACTGCAGCTTCCCAGAGTGTTCTAAAGAACTACTAGAGTGCTAACAGCCTTACTTATGACAAAAGTATGGCACACCTGAAGCCATCTTGATTGGAATAAACTGGTAACAATTAAAACATTTAATTTAAAAAGGAGCAAAATGATGGGGTTCATTTTGTCATAGACATTATGGTTAGTGCTGTAGAAAGAAAAATTAGGACATGTTTTAAGTGAGATCTCAAATATCTTCCTGTTATATTTCAACATGAGCAGCCTGTCAGTTGATTCCTTTGTGTTCTACTGCAGCTTCCCAGAGTGTTCTAAAGAACAACTAGAGTGCTAACAGTCTTACTTTTGACAAAATTATGGCACACCTGAAGCCATCTTGATTGGAATAAACTGGTAACACTTAAAAAAATTAATTTAAAAAGGAGCAAAATGAGGGGGTTCATTTTGTCATAGAAATTATGGTTAGTGCTGTAGAAAGAAAAATTAGGACATGTTTTAAGTGAGATCTCAAATATCTTCCTGTTATATTTCACACTACCCCCAGCATGACCCCTACACTACACAAACATCACTGCACTACCCTAAACCCTAAAACACTACCACCAGCATGACCCCCTACACTACTCAAACACCACTGCACTACCCTAAACCCTAAAACACTACCCCAGCACGACCCCCTACACCACCCAAATACCACTGCACTACCCTAAATCCAAAAACACTACCCCCAGCACGACCCCCTACACTACCCAAACACCACTGCACTACCCTAAACCCTAAAACACTAGAACCCAGCACGACCCCCTACAGTACACCAACACCACTGCACTACCCTAAACCCTAAAACACTACCCCCTACACTACACAAACACCACTGCACTACCCTAAACCCTAAAACACTAACCCCAGCACAACTGCCTACACTACACAAACACCACTGCACTACCGTAAACCCAAAACACTACCCCAGCAATACCCCCTATACTACCCAAACATCACTGCACTACCCTAAACCCTAAAACACTACCCCCAGCACGACCCCCTACACTACCCAAACACCACTGCACTACCCTTAACCCTAAAACACTACCCCCAGCACGACTCCCTACACTACACAAACACCACTGGACTACCTTAAACCCTAAAACACTACCCCCAGCATGACTCCCTACACTACCCAAATACCACTGCACTACACTAAACCCTAAATCTACCCCCAGCATGACCTCCCACACTACACAAACACCACTGCACTACCCTAACCCCTAAAACACTACCCCCAGCACGACCCCCTACACTACCCAAACACCACTGCACTACCCTAAACCCTAAAACACTAACCCCAGCATGACCCCCTACACAACCCAAACACCACTGCACTACCCTATACCCTAAAACACGAGCCCCTACACTACACAAACATGACTGCACTACCCTAAACCCTAAAACACTACCCCCTACAGAACACAAACACCACTGCACTACCCTAAACCCTAAATCTACCCCCAGCATGACCCCTACACTACCCAAACACCACTGCCATACCCTAAACCCTAAAACACTATCCCCAGCATGAACCCCTACACTACCCAAACACCACTGCACTACCCTAAACCCTAAAACACTACCCCCAGCATGACCCCCTACACTACACAAACACCACTGCACTACCCTAAACCCTAAAACACTACAACCAGCATGACCCCCTACACTATTCAAACACCACTGCACTACCCTAAACCCTAAAACACTACCCCCAGCACGACCCCCTACACCACCCAAACACCACTGCACTACCCTAAACCCTAGAAAAGAAACCCCCACCCCATGCCCAATCCCCTTACCTCTCACTCCTCGTGGTTCCTCTCTCCTCGTGGTTCCTGCTTCACGTCGTCTCTGAGGGCGGTGCACGTCGTTGTGAGGAAACGGAACAGCCTCTGTTTCCTTACAACGACGTGGATCATCTACATGTTTTTTAGAACGCATGGTCATTTACCATACATACCTTTACAACAAAATTCGTTGTAAAGGCATGCGTGGTAATGCATGCGTTGTAATGGTATCATGAAGTAAAAAAGTCGTTGTAACGGCTGCTTACCGATCGAAGCTGGCCCCTGTTCTTCAGTGAGACGTTTATTTGATTAATTAGGAGGAAGGAATGTGGGTTTTTTACCGAAAAGTGCATTCCCGGCTGTTGTATTGTGAAAGTGTCCGCGTGGCCTGGTTTCACTTCCGGTGAGAGAGTGAAAGAGTCTGTTTGGATCTAAAGGAGTTCTGTTGTTGGACGGGGCCGGCGCGAAACGTCATCTGAAAACATAGCTAATGGAAAGCGTCCTCCCAGAAGTGTGGAGCAGTGCCATGAGAGGTCAACGAGTGTGCGTCCCACCGCAGTATGACCGTACCGCGTGACCCATGGGCCGCCTCCAGGGTACGGGAGGCAGAAGCGGCATCGCTGGTCCTCTTGAAGACCGTTGTAGCACTAATTCTACATTTTGGTACTAGGGCATTTTAACTTCGTTGATCCTGCCAGATACAAAGAGAAGATCCTGTGTTATTCAGTGCCCTCGTTACCTTTTTTGTGGGTTGTGGTGCTTGTCACTTCGCTGCCCCGCCGGTGCACACGACTGGGCACCCCACTTCGTGTGCCATCTGCAGGGCCTCTGCCCTCTGATCACTGGTTTTGGTTTCTGGAGTGGCAACATAAACAGTTGCTCCCAAAGGACTAGACTGAACACTTAGGTGAATATCCCCTGCACCAGCATTCCACTGAAATTCTTTCCTAGCTCTCCCACGTCAACGAGGACGTCATAATAGCACGGCTCCGCTCGCGACACCGTATGACGTCATCGGAGCCATAAGAGGACCTCGTCGGCGTGCTGACGTCAGTTCCACCCATTTGTTCCGTGCCACCGAGGCAAACAGGCGGACCGAGACATTTTCACATGTATACATAGTATAATAAATATATATATATTCACTGAAAAAACCATAGGTTTCAGGCACGTTATAGTTAGAAATTAGCATTTAAAAAACCTTAGAAATTCACTGAAAAAACCATAGGTTTCAGGGGCGTTATAGTTAGTTGGACATTTCACTCGTACAAAACCATAGAAATTCCCCGTTATAGTTAGTTCAGCTAACTATAACTCGCGCACCCGCAATGCACTGCTGATGACGTCACATATTACATCACTCATGACATGGTCAGTGACATCACTCATGACATCACTGATGACATCTCAAATGACATCACTGATGACATCATCCTTGTGATAGAGTGGCAGACCTCCTCTCACCCTAATATAACCTTTGATACACACACTCAAAAATACAAACTGACATTTTCAAAACAATGGACATACCAATACCAGTTACAACACACCTATTCAGTAATTCCAAGATCTACACACACATCCACTCATTCACCAACAGTCCCTATACAGTCACTCATACATGTACTCACTCATCATATGTACTCATACACCTATACATCCTGTTACACACCGCCACTCATCTTTAGAGTTACTCACACACATAGTCACACATGCAAACAAAGTATCAAACATCCATTTACTTGCATATACAGTTATACACACACTACCACACTTACTTCTACAGAAACTTACACATACTTACTCTCTTAAACAATCACTTATAGAAACACCTACTTATTTGTACAGGAACTCTTCCAATCTCTCACTCTCACATATACTCACTTATATACACCAATACTCACATATACTAGTTTAAAACATATGTAGTTACTCATAAAGACACTATTGAGACAGTCATTCACTCACTAACACACCCATACACACACTCATCCACCTATACAGTCCTGCACACATGCTGTCTTCAACACATACAAACAGTGAGTCACTCATTCATGCATCTATGCACTAAGTAATACCCCCACCGAACCATACAGACACTCAGACACTCATACTGATACTCAAAAAACCAACTAATAACCCATATAGACACTCATGTAGCTACTCACCAACCCATGCAGCCACTTATACACAAAGTGAGAGACTGATACAGATATTTTCATATTTAAACATTACTCACTAACCCATGTATTCACTAAGATACACTTAATCAGTAAGTTATACAATCAATTTTACAAAACAAATCATCCATTTAGACACTTATATACCCATTTATTCTTCCATCGACCTTGAGATATACATATATAAAACATATTTAATTTTCAGAAAAACACACATTCACTGGATGATGTCATCAGTGATGTCATCAGTGATGTCATTTGAGATGTCATCAGTGATGTCATGAGTGATGTCACTGACCATGTCATGAGTGATGTAATATGTGACGTCATCAGCAGTGCATTGCGGAGCGCGCGAGTTATAGTTAGCTGAACTAACTATAACGGGGGAATTTCTATGGTTTTGTACGAGTGAAATGTCCAACTAACTATAACGCCCTGAAACCTATGGTTTTTTTAGTGAATATATATATATATATATATATATATATATATATATATATATATATGTATATATATTCACTGAAAAAACCATAGGTTTTTGAGTCACTACCCAGGGAGCTTAACGGTGAATAATTTGTGCAAATGAGCCATTGAACTATTGGTAATTACTCCTTCCAGTACAAGTTGTTGTCTCAGCCTTAACAACACACGAGGCATAGATCATTTGTTTACCATTTGTCAATATATTTTTGTGTTCACCATATTATGGAGGAGAGAGCTATCAAGCGCTCGCAAAGAGCTGAGATAATGTTTCAAAAGGGCAACAAGCCAATGACAAATCGCAAAGAAAAAGATAAAGAGAGTAATACGGGTGACATGACTCTCAAACAACTGTATGTTCAATTAGAAAGGAAGCTTAAAAGGGAAATAACCAAAAGCTGGGAAGTTCTTACTTTGGAGAAATACATTGAATGTGAGAGAGTGCCAAGGGGCCTCCGTATATTTACTCTACCCAACCACCCTGAGACTCGACCGGAGATGCTGGTAGAATGGGGGAAGAACAATATGCAGTGCTCGCATAATATGATGCTAATAATAGTCAAGTATGCCAAAATCGATGTGGATGAACTGCATAAAGAGATAGCTGAGTTGGAGACTCGTATCCTTGCATTAAATCAAGAAGAGGAATCTAAAAAATTAAGAAAGGAGATGGAACGCAATCTAGATAAGTACGAGAGGGAGGTCGAAGAGCACAAGGAACGTAAGTTCCGCAGAGATGAGCATGACTACGAAACCGGCACAATATTGACCTTTGCTAAACGGTTCGAAGCATTAAAACAACAAATAAGTTCAAATAAAAAACAACCATTGGAATCCCCCAACACAACTCAAAGTGAGTCTGATACAGATTTCAGCGAAGGAGAGGGACAATCTATAACTGGACAATGTACCTCTTTTTTAGACGAAATGAAATTAGTGTATCTAGACCAGCAAACACCAAGAGGAAGAGGGAGAGGATGAGGCATGGGACGGGGGAGAGGAAGAGGGAGATCACAAGCAAAAGGAAAGGACGAAAAACCAGAAGAAGTTGTCGAAAAAACAAGAGGTTATCACCTGCGCAATCGGGTGATAAAGAACTAGAAAAATCAGAAATGAAGGAACCCTACTTGATTATTAATCTATCTAAACATGTCCTAACAAGAGCGGAGGAAAGCCTATTGAACAAGGGATTAACATTTTGTCCGGAAAAACATTTTGATCTTGTAGAGACTAAAATAGACTTATACAAGTATGTGCGTAAACTTAAACTGGCAAAGTTCTTTAACAAACAGGACAGACAAAATCAACTAAATATGGAGGAAAGTAGAAACCAAAATGATGAGCCTTTACAGGAACTGACCATTGCCGAAATTAATAGTTTAAGGACAGCATATGGTCTGGCTAATGAGATAGAAGAGGAAGACATCTCAGATTCACAAATATTGCAGGAAATGGGCATCAGAACTGATGTACATCCAATTACCCAATTCAGGGAGAAGTCAAAATTCTGTCCCTTTTTACATCCCGGGAATCGGATAGATACATTTTACGATCTAGTATCTGCTGACTTGGAAAAATTAAACAATGTGAAACGGGGACATTTCAAAGAAAATCTAAGCCAATTAGAACGGCAAGCATTGGAGTCGCTCATAAATAACACATCAATAGAAATAAAACCCGCCGACAAAGGGGGTAACATAGTCATTTTAGATAAAGAGGATTACATCGCAGAGGCTATGCGGCAATTAAATGATGTAAATAATTATGAGAAATTGAAGAAAAATCCAATGAATGAATTAGTCATGGACCTAAATATGAAATTGAAACAATGGCAGGATAAAGGTCTACTCAGCGAACAAGAGGTACAATTTTTAAGAAATGATGCGCCTATAATTCCAACGATATACTTTCTTCCGAAAGTGCATAAAACCTTAAATAAACCTCCTGGGAGACCCATTATTTCGAGTTGTGAATCACTTTATCAAAATGTTTCCTTATACGTTGATCATTTTCTGGCTCCAATTGTCCCCACATTAACATCATATATAAAAGATATGGGGGATTTCCTTAGGATACTCATGAATACAGAATGGCAAAAAGATTACCTATTAGTGACCATTGATGTCGTATCATTGTATACGTCGATCAACCATGATATAGGCCTACAAGCAATAACATACTTTTTAAAACAAAAACCTGTTGAACAATTGCGACATTGCGTGATGGTCCTTGATATGATTGAATTGTGCCTGAGAAATAATGTATTTCTCTTTAACAAGGACATTTATTCCCAGAAGTGTGGTACTGGGATGGGAGTTTCCTTCTCTCCAAGTTATGCCAACCTTGTAATGGGCTGGTGGGAGAAAACCATAGCTTGGAGAGAGGGAAACGACCAATACGTAGCCAAAGTAGTTCTTTGGCTACGATTTATAGATGACCTCTTTCTCCTTTAGAATGGAACTGAAGCAGAATTTCTAGAATTTCTGGAGATACTAAATAATAACAATGTGGGATTTAAATTCACGCACAACATTAGCGCAAAAGAGATTGTATTTCTAGACACCAAGGTATATGTGAAAGCGGATCAGATAGAAACAACAGTCTTTAGGAAGAGTACGGCGACAAATAGTGTGCTCCATGGAAAGAGTTTTCACCCAGAGAGTCTGAAAAAGAACATACCATATGGTGAATTTATTTGAATAAAGCGGAATTGTTCCAATAAAAAGGAAATGAATTTGAAATTCAAAGAAACAAAACAACGCTTTTTACAGAGAGGTTATCAATTTAATGACATCAAACGTGGAGAAATGAAAGCCAGATCAATCACGAGGGCTGACACACTGATAAGAAGAAAAGACAAAAATATAAACAACAAAGCTAAAGAACCAATAAGAATGGTAATGACTTACAGTAAAGAAAGTTTTAAGATCCGAAACTCCCTGAATAAGTATTGGAACATCTTATTGAAAGACCCTGATATTGGTAAACAACTGGGAAATCGGCCTCAAATATCTTATAGAAAGGCACCGTCGTTGTCGGATAAATTGGTTAAAAGTCACTTTGTGAATAAACGCCCAGAAACATGGTTACAAGGATTACAAAAGGGATTTAGCAAATGTAGTCATTGCAAAGCATGTAAAATTGGAAGAAATGTGAAAGCTATTATCGATCCATCAGGAAAGATTTTTAACATTACTGATAGCATCACATGCAATACTACACATGTAGTATATTGTTTGGAGTGCTATTGTGGCAAACGCTACATTGGTAGCACGATCTGTCCCCTTAAAAAACGGATTCTTGAACATACAAGGGCAATTCAGAACAAAGACTTAACATATGCGATGTCCAAACATATGTTAACTCACAGTGGAAGAACATGGAAAGACATGATATATTTTGGTCTGGCAACGGTTCCTGTGCATGAAAGAGGGGGAACAGAACCCTCAAATTGAGACGCTTAGAATCGAGACTGATTATTAGATTTAAAACCAAGTTCCCTACAGGGTTAAATGGGGATGAAGAGATGCATGTACACCTATGAGAGATGTAGTAATAATGTTTTTAATTATTTAACAAAGAGTACAAGAAAGTATATAATGAATCTAGAAAATTTATAAATTATGGTGAACAATGGACAAGGAAATTAGGGTATGGCTTATCATCTGAATTGAGTGGTTGTAAATGATGGGGCACTAAGCCTTGTAAGTGAATATTTGGGATGTACTATGAAATTGGGCACTAAGTCATTGATGGTGTACAAAGAGAGGGCGAAAATATATTTTGTTTAGTACAAATTATAAAAATGAAGTCACTGAGACAGAAATTTAAAATCGCTCCTATACCTACCCGATCCCAAGTGCAGGGAATCATCATTATTCTAACAGGATAAGTGATAAATACCCACAATAACAACTTTTTGTAAAATAATCCTTGCTAACAATTCATTTATTGACAATGGTGACAATTTGTTTACATAAAGTTTTTTGAGTCACAATTTGGGTGTAATTGATATGATAAAACTACTGGTCCCAGAATGCACCATAATGTGCTAACTGGGTGTGCAGTATAAATGAGTGAAACTGTAGAGGGACTACTGTTTGCACCGTGATCAAGACCTGTCGGTTGAAATGCGTTGGTGGTGGAAGGAGTAATGGCTTGCTAAAGGAATAAAACCCTTTATTAAATCTACCCCTTGGGAGAGTGCTGCGTGATTATCTTTTTGGTGAAGAATGTAATTCGAGGCTAGTCCTGCCTCGCCACGCGCACCAGCTGTGCAAAGTGCGCCCTTCGTGTGGGACGACATTGGTGGCTAAATATATATATATATATATATATATTACATATTACATATTACATATATTACCTACTGGCAGTCGCCAGTAGGTAGTTATAGTTAGGACCTTGTTTCTATTCAAAAAGCGTTTTTTCTTTTGCCAATATCTTTGGCGCCGTTTGACAAATCTTCGCGAAATTTTCAAAACTAATGGCCTGCTCCGGTCAGCTCCTGTCTTGAAAGTTTTGGGGTGATTCAGCAAGCGGGGGCCGAGAAAAAAGGGGGGTCCCAAAACACATTTTCCCCATGTTAATTTCCGTAGGAAACTTTAGACACGGCTACAGCCCGAGCTGCTGAACGGAATGACACCAAATTTGGCAAAAAGGTAGCTCTTGGTTCAGAAAGCGACCTTTTTTTAAATGGTGTCAATCCGTTCAGTAGTTTCTAAGAAATTCAAAAATAATAAAATATTGATATCTGGGCGGAGCCTAACCACACATCTCATTGTGAGATCTGATTGGCTGTCAGCACTTCATCCTGGAATTGCTGGCAGCCATCTTGGGTCCAATATACATGATAGCACCCCATTAAACTGCATTGTAGTGAATAGAAGATTTTGAGGGTCACCAAAAGGAGAACTATAAAGGGTGATAACAGACTTTAGTTACATTAGAATTCATTTGTTGATGGTACCATACTAATTTTAGGAATTGTGGTGTGTTCTAAGGTGATTTTACCCTGTGAAAAACCTTCTGCTGGGATATCATGAATCATGTTTGAGAGAAAACTATTTTCTCATGCTTGTCCCATAGAGGTTTGGAAGGTGCTCCAGAAGCTAAAATGAGAGCATATTTTATGTAAATTCACATTATCTTTCTCAGTCATGTGAGAATGAAGTCTGACATTCTCAGTAAAACATGTACATCCAAAAAGGGCAGAGACTGTCAGTTGATTCCTTTGTGTTCTACTGCAGCTTCCCAGAGTGTTCTAAAGAACTACTAGAGTGCTAACAGCCTTACTTATGACAAAAGTATGGCACACCTGAAGCCATCTTGATTGGAATAAACTGGTAACAATTAAAACATTTAATTTAAAAAGGAGCAAAATGATGGGGTTCATTTTGTCATAGACATTATGGTTAGTGCTGTAGAAAGAAAAATTAGGACATGTTTTAAGTGCGATCTCAAATATCTTCCTGTTATATTTCAACATGAGCAGCCTGTCAGTTGATTCCTTTGTGTTCTACTGCAGCTTCCCAGAGTGTTCTAAAGAACAACTAGAGTGCTAACAGTCTTACTTTTGACAAAATTATGGCACACCTGAAGCCATCTTGATTGGAATAAACTGGTAACACTTAAAAAAATTAATTTAAAAAGGAGCAAAATGAGGGGGTTCATTTTGTCATAGAAATTATGGTTAGTGCTGTAGAAAGAAAAATTAGGACATGTTTTAAGTGAGATCTCAAATATCTTCCTGTTATATTTCAACAGGAGCAGCCTGTCAGTTGATTCCTTTGTGTTCTACTGCAGCTTCCCAGAGTGTTCTAAAGAACAACTAGAGCGCTAACAGTCTTACTTATGACAAAATTATGGCACACCTGAAGCCATCTTGATTGGAATAAACTGGTAACACTTAAAACATTTAATATAAAAAGGAACAAAATGAGGGGTTTGATTTTGCCATAGAAATTATGGTTAGTGCTGCAGAAAGAAAAATTAGGGCATGTTTTAAGTGAGATCTCAAATCCTCTTCTACTTCATTAGAAAAGTCTGACATGCAGACTGAAACAATCACTTTCAATACCAGCAGTAGACTTCCAGTTAACTCCCTGGTGAGCAGTAGCTTTACTACAGTGATCTAATGAGCAACTAGAGTGCTAACATTCTGAATTTATGGCAAATGTGTGACACATCTGAATGCCTTCTTGATGGAATCAAAGTAAAAAACTGAAAGCATTTCCTACTGAGGAGACTGCAGTAAATGAGGAAATTAGGAAACTTGATAACAAATAAGTCTCCTAAGATGGCCACCAGAGAAAAAAGAGCCCAAATGTAGCACAAATATCACCCAGATGTAGCCCACATATAGCCCAATGACAGAAGTGTGCAAAACACTTTTTATTTTTTGTTTTTTTGCAGTTTTATATAGTGCAGACTGGTCAGGTATTGCAGCGTTGCTCTTACTTGCACCCCTTATTGCGTATTTTGCACAAAGTACATGAGACTGATCTTGCGAAACATTGAACTTTACTATTCTGTTAACCTGAAGTTGTTCTGAACCGGGCTTTGTAACACTCGTTTTTACCTACTGGTTTTAATTAATTCTCACTGTATTGTATTAAGAAAGAGGATTTACTGTTTTTATGTACACTTTTATGATCTATGTTTCTAAATCAGATCGAATAAAGTTTAATGAATTTAATTGAAGTCTCCCAAGATGGCCACCAGAGAAAAAGGAGCCCAAATGTAGCACAAATATCACCCAGATGTAGCCCACGTATAGCCCAATGACAGAAGTGTGGAAAACACTTTTTATCCTTTGTTTTTTTGCAGTTTTATATAGTGCAGGCTGGTCAGATATTGGAGTGCTTTACATGAGCATTGGTTACATCATACAAGGACAAACTCATTTTGGTTGTAGGCATGGGGAGATTAAGTGATTTGACCAGAATCACAGAATGTCGAGCTGAAGTGTAGTGTAGCTCCTATTTCCCTAATAGGCTTTGCGCATTGGAATAATATACCCTATAGGCTTGACATACGACTGAGGTCGGTATGTCCCTATTGAGTATATTAAACTTAATTAGTTGTGCCAGCTAGCTCAGAGGCCACTAGAAACTCCTTGACAAACAAGAAGGGAGTAGTTTCTGGCAGCCGCAAAACATGACCACTTTGTTTCCCTTTAGAATCAGAACGTGTCCCAGAGTCGTGGAAACAATAGATAACCGTTTCACTCAGCTCAATCGTGCATGCTTAGTTTTCCTCAAAGTTACACAGAAAGAATAGACGGGCGTTTCAATAAAAGATTTATTGAACAGTCTTGTTTCTCGTATAAGTAATATGTGCTGTTACGATCACAAGACAGTATGCAAGATAAATAATGTACAGTGTAAGCAGTAGAAATAAATAATACTGCGCTAGCATGATCTTTAGTAGATATTCATTTACATAAATAACACATACTAAAAATGCGAGTACTCGTACGATGCGTTTCTAAGCTAGTTCTACCCCAATGTACCTAACCTAACCTAGGTGTAGGGAGAGGTATGAAGTAGGTGGAGTATTCCTTACTATGGTATACTAAGAGTATGTTACGCCTAGTATGCCTAGTATGCCAAGAGTCCCTCTAGGTTCTAGTCAGCTCCATACCTTAAGAATGAGAGAGGTAGGAATCTCTTGCCAGACTCGAACTCCAACACCCTGCAAGGGAAGTCAGATCACTGGAAGCTGGACTCTCTGCGTGCAGGGATGACAGCGTCTTCTCAGTGCGTCAGGCCGGGAAACGGGCTCCTCTGAAGTCGAGGTCTCCTCTGATTTACAAGGGCTAGGGAAGGTATATTTATTCCTGAGAGGTACCTCAGAATGTTAATATTGACGTGAATCGGACAGCGGAAGACGTCATGAATGAACCCTTAAGGTATAACGGTTCATGCATAATAGATGAGTCCTTGAAGAAATCAATAGTCCTGTGCTAGGGAAACTCCCGAAGCCTAAGGGTCTGTTCTTCAAGAACTCGTTGTGACGTTAGGGTGGACGGATGTCGGAGACCATGCCTGTATTTGGAGTGCACGGTTTAATGCCTAAATAAGGACTGGGATTTTATGCCTATATAAGGGCAGGGCGAATTGTGCCTATATAAGGACATGATACAGGAAAACCTATATACGGACACCCTAAGAGGAATACAACACCCACTCCACTTTCGTGTGTACGATAATAACATAAATGCTAAACATTTAAAATGCTAAACATAAAATGGAGTATCGCATATTGCTAAAGATAAAAAGCATTAAAAAGTATTTAAAAAACCCATTAAAATGCAAAAGGTACTGTACATTTTAAGCATTGCTTTTCATTTCAGGCATATATTTGAAAATAAAAAAAATGCAAATTGAATGAAATAAGCAGTAATATTTACATTTGACAGAAAAATGATCGATTAGATTTGTTCAAAATCAAAGTCTTTTCATGTCATGGAAATTAATGAACTTTTTAGACAAACAAGATGACAAAGTGTCTGAGGAAGCACCGCGAAGTCTGTACTATAAGAATAGTTCTACTTCAAGCAGATTGATTTGCCATTTAATTTGAAAAAACGGAGAAAAAAAAGTTCAATATGGGAAGAGTTCCAAGTTTTTGAAATATGAAGGCCAAATTGTTATTGCATCTCTGGAACACTGTGGGCTGAATCAGAGTCAGTGTACGGGTCTGGTGTAAACATAAGATCATCTATTTCTGTAGACAAAATATCATCCACTGTAGTTGGTGACATTCGGAACACCTCGTGTAGTAGATTAATTGCACAGAGATGTGAAGCATCGCTTTCAGCATAGGATGCCGCAGCAATATTCGCGTCCGTTGTTACCTGTGTGCCTGTAGATCCATCTCGTACCTCAGCAGCAGCCGGAAGCGTCTGTGAGATCTCAATGAATGCTGTCATCAGGATTGGTAGCCTCTGGGGACAACACAGAGCATGGGCCATTATCGGGTCCAGCAGAGTATCGAGATCCGTTGGCGTAGCTGATGGAAATGTTAGACAGGTGTCCAACACGCATTCTTCACCGCATAGCAGGCATCGTAGAACAGGTAAGATGCAATCTTGCCAGATTGGTCTGAACGACAGGAACCACGTGGTATTAAGTTCCCGTAGACGATTCATGCCCAAAAGCTGTACTATTCACTCACGGCACTTTCGTTCAAGGAGAGCTTTCTCCACTTCGCTCGGAGTGATGTCTGCAAATAGGCTGGCTATAGCGTAATAGCAGGAAGAGAAATAGAATTCCGGCAACAAGTGCTAGAATCAATGTTATGCCACCAAACACCGAATGTGCAAAGTTCAGGATTATTCCGAGTATTGCCTGGAAAGGTGCTAACAGACCGGAACAGATGCTCTTAAATACATGTACAATTCCGCTTGTATCAGACATGTTAAAGATACGTCCTATCATTTCCACGAAATGTATAGGGCAGTTTGTACGTATTAAAGTCTGTATCTCAGCCGAAGTCCTTGCGACTTGTAGATCATAGGTTTCTTTGGTCGAGGACAAAGGCACTGTTTGTTGTAAAAGCATGGCTCTCATTCTGCTTAAAGTATCAAATCTTATAAAAGAGACGTTCAGCGAAGGCCACAAAGGCGACTCTCTGACTGTGTCTATTGGGGCAAACAATACTTGCATACAGCAAGTGACCCAGGAGTTGACCGTTACTAGATATGGGATGCCTGGCGACATGCCGCAGCAACTCTGATCATTCAACATGAGGTAACTCCCATTAGAAAGTTGTCCAAACGTTGGATTAATCACAGCAGCTGGTGTACCCTGCTGGTGGCAAGACAAATTTGCCACAGAACCATTACAAGCCCCATGTAAAGAAATGTCCTGACATTTTAGTGAACCGCTCAGTGCATTTTTACAGTGTGTACCGCTCAGAAACACTTCACGATCCCCACTCCAACATCTATATGTGTATGGTAAATTCCAAGATGTCTTAATGTATTCCTTACCCAACCTTTCATATTTGCCTGCTTGCATTTGTTTGAGGCAATACTGAAACTGAAAAGTAGTCACAGGTAGTGTGATTTTGCCATGAATAAGCCATTCTGTAGCTGGTTTTTCTGCCACTGTGAATGGTAACTTTTCCAGTTTTTCAATGCCCAGCACTGTATACTTTGCTCCCCTTTGTGCCATTTCGATCTGTTTATCAGTTAAATTGTATTCTGCAAACAGAATTGACATGTTGATAAAACTCCAAGGCACATAGCCCGCACGCAAAGATTGCAGCGTCCAGCTTAATAACACAATAGAACGTAATTGAGATTGGCCTTGTTGTAACATCGCCAAATCTTGTTCCTGTATGTCGATAGCAGAGGATACAATGCAGTCCAATGAATATATTCTGGAGGACAAAGTTGTTAACCCATTGTCGACCACAGAGAGAGTTTTCTCTAAATTCACTGGGAACAGCCCCGACACCCACCGACCACGCACGCAACCTAGGGGTCATCCTCGACCCCACCCTCTCCATGACTAAGCAGATCAACGCCGTTTCCTCATCCTGCTTCAACACCCTCCGAATGCTCCGCAGGATCTTCAAGTGGATCCCCACCGAAACAAGAAAAACAGTCACCCAGGCCCTCGTCACCAGCAGGCTGGACTACGGAAACGCCCTCTACGCAGGAACGATGGCTAAGCTCCTGAGACGGCTGCAACGCATCCAGAACGCCTCTGCACGTCTTATCCTCGACATCCCCCGACGCAGCCACATCACACCCCACCTGAGAGACCTGCACTGGCTCCCTGTCAACAAGAGGATAACCTTCAAGCTCCTCACCCACGCACACAAAGCACTCCACAACTCCGGACCAGCCTACCTCAACAGACGACTCAGCTTCTACACCCCCACCCGCCAGCTCCGCTCCACCAGCCTTGCCCTCGCCACAGTCCCCCGCATCCGGAAAACGACCGCCGGCAGCAGATCCTTCTCCCACCTTGCCGCCAAGACCTGGAACACCCTCCCCACCAACCTTCGGCAGACCCAAGACCTACTGGCCTTCAGAAGACTCCTCAAGACCTGGCTCTTCGATCAGTAGCAGCACCACCCCCCTCTTCCCCCAGCGCCTTGAGACCCTCGCGGGTATGTAGTGCGCTTTATAAGTGACATGATTGATTGATTGATTGATAAATTAA
The DNA here is from genome assembly GCA_963921515.1 of Calotriton arnoldi. Lineage (NCBI taxonomy): Eukaryota > Metazoa > Chordata > Amphibia > Caudata > Salamandridae > Calotriton > Calotriton arnoldi. The sequence continues at coordinate 48,894 of CAWUFW010019833.1, forward strand.
TACGATCAAGTTCACGTATTCGTTCTGCGGCCTCCATCTGTGACACTTTCCATGCTTCATTATAGGCAGCATAAATGCCGGCATATATGAAACGTTTTTGACGCGGTTTTCTTGGTCCAAGCAAGAATTCCCTACGGTCTGTGTCTTCTTTAAGTAAGGATAAGTGTTGTTTCACATCCTGTAGTGTAGATTTCTGCAGCCAATCGAGGCATAATTTACCTACACTGTATGTTGTTACTACCCCCGGATGCTGTCTTTGGACGTATCTTGGGTCTGGCCTATGAATAGTAAAGCCCTGAGTTTTATTCAGGAATCTTTCCTGACAGTTGTTCGTGTCTGTGGGCCAGATCAACCATTTTCTCCAATCAGGATTAGATCTGTTGAGTTGTAGTATTTTGTCAACTGTAACCGCTGCCTGTGTATTGTTATCACTTGCAGGTGTTGGTACAGAAGGTGTTTTCATCTCTTTGATCTTGGCTAGTCCAAGACAAGATGTTTGTTGGACAGTTTCATTCAAAAACATTATTTGTTCAGGGATGATGCAGGCTCTAAATAAAGCTTTTATCCCCTTGCACTTGCCAATCTTTAGTACCCCAGACAGTTTTTGTGTCTATCGTGTCTTTCCAAAAGACGAAACCCTGTCTAGACAGTTGGGCAATAAATGCTGCAGAATAAATCTATTTTGTATTTGTTAACATAATTTTCAGTCCTGTTTTGTTTACATTTTTATAGTAAAATGTTTCTGGATCAGATGTATTGTAACCTGAAAAATATGGAAACTTATTAACAAATGTTTTTGAACTACCTTTTGGTGGTGTAGGACAATGCTCCCATTGGTTAAACGTAAAAACATTTCTAGGGTATGCAGATTTATGCAAATAATGATGACCATAGTGGTTATAGCAATACAGCTGTTCATAGTCTGATGAACCCTCTAAATATTCATTTTTAGAAAATGCAGCAGATTTTTCTACTTCAAACATTATGTCGTTAACAGTCTCAAAGTCCCAATCATCAGAATAGGTACTGGACGAAATGAGATCACTTAGTGAAATTTTAAACAAATGTGGAATGTTCAATTGTTCCAGTCGGGCCAAAAATATCAAAATCTGTTTTGTCCCACACTATACCATCCTGTATAGGAATGGCTGTGATGTTCACTGTTGACAAGTCTCTTGCTTCACGATGGGAAGATTTATTTTCAAAAGTAAGTTCACATCTATTCTTTCAGTGTTCACATGGATGTATCTGCCATTTATAAGCACGCTCATAGTCTTAACCAAAGCTAGCCAGAGCAGGAAAACAAATATTCCAGAAATAATCCAGAGTTCAATCCATGGTGAAACCAGATAAGTTTTTTCAGAAAGTGAAGAAAGTCTTGTACTTGCTGCTTGAATGTTAATGATGCTGGCGTCGTTTCAGGTTTACTCGGATCTTCTGAGAACGTATCAAAGTTAATGAAATAGCCAGAAGCAGTTCTGTCAATTGTTGAAATTGCATCAGGATTTGTAGAAATCGCTGGAACCAGTTGATCACTTGCTACATTGGTGCAGACAGGTGTACTTGGACGAACTGTTACTTGATTATCAAGAGGGATGAGTTCCATTGCATTGTTGCTTAGTCCTTCATCTGTTACTGCTGAAGTCTTGATGGTTATCAGTCTTTCAGTCTGAACCTCTTGGATAGTAGCGAGAGGAGTGTGTCTGCTACTAGGTCGGAGTCCACGAGGCCTACTATTTAGTATTGGCCACATACTGTGGTTTGATGAGGTCGATGGACACAAATCTTTTCTCCTTTTTTCCAGCAAGGGGCGGCAGAAGTACTGTTCTTGTTCCTTGAACTGCTAGGACAGGTACTGGTTGTCTGTAAGAAGGTCCAAATTCCTTCTTGTCTGCAATCTTTTCTCTGACTAGATCCCCAACTTTTGGAATCCAGACAGGCCTTGCTGGGACCGCCGGTTTTTCCCCAGTGGTGGTTGGCTGCAGAAATACGTTGCTTTGTTTCGATCTTAGTTCATTGAGTTCCTGTAAAACAACCAAACGATCTTTGATATCAAAGGGTTTATTATCCACCACTGTGCCTACGTGATCGAGGTCTGGTACCCACATTCTTGTCCCAAATAGGACCTCATATGGAGTGACCCCCCCTAGAGAACTTCTTGGCAGGTTGTTCAATGAACGTTGGACCCCATAAAGATGTTTGACCCAACCATCACCCGAACCTAATACCCTAGCTGTTATAGACTGCTTTATGTCCCGGTTTTTCCTTTCCACAACCGAATTTCCCTCAGGATGGGATGGAGAGGAGTACCGCAATGCAACGCCCAGACTGGCCATGGCTTCTTTGTAATCCCGAGAGCTAAACGCAGGGCCCTGGTCAGAATGTAGCGTGCCTATTGCGTATGTGCCGATAAAGACTCGCAAATCTTTTATAACAGTTCGAGCGTCAGCCGAGCGCTGAGTCCATATCCATAGGAACCTAGAGCATGAATCCACTGCAACCATGATATATTTATAGTTACCGTCCCTTTGCAAGGGACCACAGTGGTCCAGGTAAACACAAGCTAATGGTTTGTCTGAAATTAACAGGGGTGTCTGCGCAGGGCGTCTCACTGTGGAGACCTTCATCTGTTGGCATATATCACATTCTAAAACATAGTTCTTTGTTTGTTTTCTAATGCCAGGCCACCAATATCTTTGCTTGAGTAAAGATACTGTTGCAGAAACACCTGCATGGGCAGAAGCTATCCCTTCGTGTGCTGCTAGGATTAGTCCTAATCTACGTTCCTTGTTTGGAATTACCCTATCCCCCACTCCAGGGATTCGAGCAAAAGGAAAGTTGTTCGCATCAATTACATAAGAGTACTTGAGTGGAAATTTTTTGGTAACGCTGCACCACTGCCTTTGCTTGTAGCATTGACAGCCAACATTATCTCACTGTCTATTTTTGTTTTTGAACGAGTGATTGCAGCTACGGAAGCCGTCTGAACAGCCCCCTTTGCGGCTTCGTCAGCCAATGAATTCCCTGCAACGTGAACGCCATCACGTTGATGACTCAGTGTGTGGATCACGTGAGCCTTTGGTAGTTCGTTTTTTAACTGAACTATTTGTTCCCGAAGCGTTTTATGCTTTATTGTGCCACCTTTCGCATCTTTGAATCCATTTTCAAGCCAGTTTTGTATATATTCATTATACGACTGAACACAGTAAAAGGAATCGCACACTATTAGTGTGGGGAATTCTCGATCTGTACTTTCAAGTGCCAGTTTGAATGCTTGTAGTTCAGCTCGCTGAGCTGTGCAATCTCCTAGAGATTGAGTTTTTGGGACCATAGGTCTGAAGATACCATCTCGCATGCGACCTTTAACAATTGCACACGCTGCACTGTAAGCTTGCTTACCCACTGTTGCGGGTTGTGCGGATCCGTCAGTGTAAATTATGAATTTGTACTGATCGAGAGGCAGAATTTCAGTGGGCAGAGGACATTCTTGTTCATATTGCAGGAATGCTTGTGTTTTTAAATCAGGATCAAAAACATATTCAACATCTGTTGCAGCAAGAGAATTAACCCACTGTATCCATCTTGGATGTAATGCTTTAGCATTTGGAATGCTTGCTTTTGTGACCGCTTCTAAAGCTGGTACTGGGGTTACGACAATAATGCGTTTCCCTTGGGCTAGGGCTCTTTCTTTTGCTACAGCGGTTTGAACTGCTGTCAGAATTTTTTCAGTTGAAGTGAAGCGCATTTCCGCTTGTGTGTACAAATGGGATTTGTATGCGATTGGTATTTTTTCACCCTCATTAAATGTTAAGTAGGTGAATCCGCATTGACCCGAAATTATTCGGATCACCAGGTTGCGTTGACTTACGCGTGTTTGAAAGTGATTTGTTGCTAACATGTTAGCCTGTAGTGAACGCAAGATTTCTGTGTGTTCTTGTGTCCAATTCTTGATAGAAAAATCAGGTTTGATTAATGCGTAGAGAGGTTTAACCCTTTCTGCGTAATTTAGAAAGTATGTTCTTCCAAAGTTTAGGAAACCCAGGATGAATTGTAAGTTTTTTTGCGTTTTTGGAGGTTGGAGCAGCACACACTTTTCCAAAAAGTGAGCTGCCAAGCTCTTGCCTTCACTTGAAAGCTCATATCCTAGAAATAGGACATTGAGATGGGCAATTCGGGACTTTTTAAAGTTGATATTGTAGCCCTCAGAGGCGAAGCCCAGTATAATGGTGCTTGCCCTGTTCAAGTGTTTGTCCAGGTCATCGTCCGTCAGATAGATGTCATCGACATAGGACAATGCCTCATTGTCATAAATTTGTAGTAACTCTGTTACTCTCTCTGAGAATAACCCCGGGCTGTTCTTGAACCCTTGTGGGAGTCGACAAAATTGACGCTGGGTCCCCATTACGGAGAATGCTGTTAAGTACCTGCTTTCAGGTGCTATGTTTTGACAAAAGAAACCATTTGAGATGTCCAATGTGGTTTTATATTTTTTACGCACAATGTTATTCATTAATGCTGTGCTATGTGCATTTTGCACTGCAAATGTTTTACAACAAGTGTTTAAGTGTCTGTAATCCAAAACTAGATGATAGGTGTTGTCTGATTTGGAGACTGGAAACAAAGGATTGTTCATTGAGGAGGTGCATGTTTCAATCACCCCTTGGTATTCAAGTTGATCTAAGATCTCCCTGACCTGTTTTTTAGCTTCTTGCTTTATTGGATACTACCTTTGTGCAGTTGGTTCATGTTTCAGATGTATTTTATGGTGAGGTGAGTCCTCATCCCATCCTACATGATTTTTATATAATGCTGGGGCCTGGGCTACTGCCCATTTCCTGGCATAAGTATATTTTAGATGAATTGGAATATGGTTATAGAAGGCAGGCATAATAATGTCCTCGCATGTGGGCACTCCCTGACAAATTGTGGTGGCCAGTCTTTTTCTGCTAGAAGTATGTCATAGCCCCTTGAAAGTTTTTCCCAAAAGAGTGCTTTCACCTGTCTAGGTATGTCTCCCTCCATTCGGAGTGTTATTTCATATAACCTTTGTGGAGTACTAACCCTGGTGTCTACAGTCTCAACTGTAATGTACTCATTCAAGTCCACTATCTCCAGAAGTTCCTTCAGGTTCTGGCGAACTATTGTGACCTCTGCTGCACTGTCCAGCATTGTCTGGGCCCAATCTCCGTTCTTGAGTTGTGTTCTCAGTATTCTCGGCATGTCTGATCTTTAGACCTGCTACTTTCTTTTTGGAGAATTGAGGTTTTGTTTTATTTTTTGGAGCGTGTTTATCTTCCTTGGATTTCACGCGTTCTTCTCTATTTTCTGACCGTCCTCTTCTTTCCGAAGTCCGTGACGAGATCTGAAAGGTACGAGAAGAACGTGTATCAGTATCTTGATACCTGTCAGGTTTTCTCAAATTATCCCTATTCCTGAGGTTATACCTCCTTTCAGAGGGCTCCTTTTGAGGAGACCTACCTCAGGATTGAGAACGTTTCTCGTTTGAGTTTTGTTTAGTAGTTTCCCACTTCTTTTTAGAAGATGTAGGAATTTGTTTAATAGAGTCCTTCTCAGGACTTTCAGATAGTTTTGGTTTCACTGGTCTTCCACCCAAACTATCTCTGCCTAATTCTGCATATGATTGTTCAATTATTCTTGGTAGCTCAGTTTGATGTTCTGTAACATCGAATTCCCTTAATCGTTGGCGGTTCGCCACTGCTGCTGACTCCCTTTAATATTAGATAATATTATTGTTGAGACCTGGTCGAAATTTTTCAGTAATTTCATACCTAAATTCAGAGCAGGCTCTGCCCCGTATTCGTTTTGAATTTGTTTCAGGACATCTGGTATTACCGCAATTGATGGAATACCATGTGTTTTAGTATAGATGGCAGCAAAAGACTGAGCCCCAAGTGGTACAGTCTTCCAGTTGTGGTGTGATCCCCATTGGTAAACTGATTGTTAGTATTCTGTGTTTCTCATACAGGCTAGTATTTGGAAATACTGCTTCGATTTGAGTAATTTTTTGAGCTATCCAGAATGGAATTTGCTCACGTTTTGTGGGCATTTTACCCATGACTGCGTATAGAGTCTGTGGTGTAATTTTTAGTGTAGTCCCCGATTGAGGGGTCTGATTAGGAATGGTTAATGGTGGTTGGACTGTGAAAGTCCGCATGACATATTGGACCAATTGTCTGTAGATTTTTATTAACTCTGTGATTTGAGTAAGTAATTCCTCATCTGACATTATATCCAGTTCAGGATGAGGTGTGTAGCCGGCTAGAATCGGCCATGTTGCTCCTGGTCTACCTAGTGGACCGAGCCTGGTAATGTTTCTGTGATGTTTTAGGGCGCCTTTAAACCAGAGCTGATGCTCCTGGTATGTTAGTGGAATTTCAATATCTTCGAAAGGAATATATTCCTCTGGTGGATCATCTTCTTTGTAGAAGTAAAACAGTTTTGTAACTGGATTGGATTTAGGAAGTATTACCCATGAATAGAATACCTCTGTCTGAAAGGATTCGTGTGCCTCTATCACGAAAACTGCCCTGCCGCCTCTTGGTGGTAGGCCGTGTTTTATGAGTTTTAGAGTGATGGCTCTTCTTAAGATTGGATTGATGTCTATGACACCCTCCTCGGTTTCATTTAAACCTGTAATGTTAAAAGCTGTTAAAGCTGGGTGACCCGTAACTTCGTCGTTGTCGGAGTCAGGCATTTTGTTTTTTTGAAAAATGTAGAACAAGTTTCAAGGAAACAAAGATAAGGTGCACAATATTTTGGAACACTGTATCCTTCAACGTTGAGCAAACCAAACAGCTAATATATAGGGTGTTTCCCTATGTAGCCGTGGTGGATACTTAACCCTGCCCACTCCAGACGTCTTTTGGAGTATATGGGTAGGGGTCTTTGAGAGAAAAGGCACGGCTGAGTTACTCAGTATCTAACGTTAAATTACTGCCTTACCAAACTGTTGGGCGCCATGTAGTGTAGCTCCTATTTCCCTAATAGGCTCTGCGCATTGGAATAATATACCCTATAGTCTTGACATAGGACTGAGGTTGGTATGTCCCTATCGAGTATATTAAACTTAATTACTTGTGCCAGCTAGCTCAGAGGCCACTAGAAACTCCTTGACAAACAAGAAGGGAGTAGTTACTGGCAGCTGCAAAACATGACCACTTTGTTTCCCTTTAGAATCAGAACGTGTCCCAGAGTCGTGGAAACAATAGATAACCGTTTCACTCAGCTCAATCGTGCATGCTTAGTTTTCCTCAAAGTTACACAGAAAGAATAGACGGGCGTTTCAATAAAAGATTTATTGAACAGTCTTGTTTCTCGTGTAAGTAATATGTGCTGTTACGATCACAAGACAGTATGCAAGATAAATAGTGTACAGTGTAAGCAGTGGAAATAAATAATACTGCGCTAGCATGATCTTTAGTAGATATTCATTTACATAAATAACACATACTAAAAATGCGAGTACTCGTACGATGCGTTTCTAAGCTAGTTCTACCCCAATGTACCTAACCTAGGTGTAGGGAGAGGTATGAAGTAGGTGGAGTATTCCTTACTATGGTATACTAAGAGTATGTTACGCCTAGTATGCCTAGTATGCCAAGAGTCCCTCTAGGTTCTAGTCAGCTCCATACCTTAAGAATGAGAGAGGTAGGAATCTCTTGCCAGACTCGAACTCCAACACCCCGCAAGGGAAGTCAGATCACTGGAAGCTGGACTCTCTGCGTGCAGGGATGACAGCGTCTTCTCAGTGCGTCAGGCTGGGAAACGGGCTCCTCTGAAGTCGAGGTCTCCTCTGATTTACAAGGGCTAGGGAAGGTATATTTATACCTGAGAGGTACCTCAGAATGTTAGTATTGACGTGAATCGGACAGCGGAAGACGTCATGAATGAACCCTTAAGGTATAATGGTTCATGCATAATAGATGAGTCCTTGAAGAAATCAATAGTCCTGTGCTAGGAAACTCCCGAAGCCTAAGGGTCTGTTCTTCAAGAACTCGTTGTGACGTTAGGGTGGACGGATGTCGGAGACCATGCCTGTATTTGGAGTGCACGGTTTAATGTCTAAATAAGGACTGGGATTTTATGCCTATATAAGGGCAGGGCGAATTGTGCCTATATAAGGACATGATACAGGAAAACCTATATACGGACACCCTAAGAGGAATACAACAGAAGCAGAAACTCCAACTTGGTTCCCCGGTTGCAAAGTCTGCAGCTCTGGAAGTAACACCACATTCTCTCCCCTAAGCATAACATTTAATCAAGTGGTCAACTGGATAAAAAAACATAAAGATAACAAATAATTTAAAAGTGTTTTGTCGCTATTTGAGAACTCAGAAAATATGTCTTCATTTTAGTTTTTTAGAGCACTAACCATAATTTCTATGCAAATAAGACCCTCTAATTTCTATAATTTCTAAAGGAAATGCTTTAGGTATTACAGTTTTGATTATATCAAGATGACATCAGGCATGCCACACTTTTGTAATAAATATAGAATGTTAGCAATCTAGTTGTCTCTTGTCTCTTTCTGCACGTCTCTTGCCTCTTTCTGCACCTCTCTTGCCTCTTTCTGCAGCTCACTCTCTTCTTTCTGCACCTCTCTTGCCTCTTTCTGTACCTCTCTTCCCTCATTCTGCAGCTCACTCTCTTCTATCTGTACCTCTCTTGCCTCTTTTGCACCTCTCTTGCCTCTTTCTACACCTCTCATGCCTCTTTCTGCACCACTCTTGCCTCTTTCTATACCTCTCTTGCATCTTTCTGCACCTCTCTTGCCTCTTTCTGCACCTCTCTTGCCTCTTTCTGCACCTCTCTTCTTTCTGCACCTCTCTTGCCTCTTTCTGCCCTCTGTTGCCTCTTTATGGACCTCTCTTGCCTCTGTCTGCACTTCTCTTGCTTATTTCTGCAGCTCACCCTCTTCTTTCTGCACCTCTCTTGCCTCTTTCTGCACCTCTCTTGCCTCTTTCAGTAGCTCACTCTCTTCTTTCTGCACCTCTCTTGCCTCTTTCTGCCCCTCTCTTCCCTCTTTATGCAGCTCACTCTCTTTTTTCTGCACCTCTCTTGCCTCTTTCTGCACCACTCTTGCCTCTTTCTGCACCTCTCATGCCTATTTCTGCACTTCTCTTGGTTCTTTCTGCAGCTCACTCTCTTCTTTCTGTACCTCTCTTGCTTCTGTCTGTAATTCTCTTGCCTCTTTCTGCACCTCTCTTGCCTCTTTCTGAACATTTCTTCCTCTTTCTGCACCTCTCTTAACTCTTGATGCACCTCTCTTGACTCTTTTTGCTCTTCTCTTGCCTCTTTCTGCAGCTCACTTGCTTCTTTCTGCACCTTTCTTCCACTTTCTGTACTTCTCTTGACTCTTACCTCTTACCTCTTTCTGCACCTCTCTTGCCTCTTTCTGCACCTCTCTTGCCTCTTTCTGCACCTCTCTTGCCTCTTTATGCAGCTCACTCTCTTCTTTCTGCACCTCTCTTGCCTCTTTCTACACCACTCTTCCCTCTTTCTGCAGCTCACTCTCTTCTTTCTGCACCCCTCTTGCCTCTTTATGCACCTCTCTTGCCTCTTTCTGCACCTCTCTTGCCTCTTTCTGCACATCTCTTGCCTCTTTCTGCATCAGTCTTGTCTCTTTCTACACCTCTCTTGCCTCTTTCTGTACCTCTCTTGCCTCTTTCTGCACCTCTCTTGCCTCTTTCTTCACCTCTCTTGCCTCTATCTGCACCTCTCTTGGCTTTCTACTCCACTCTTGCTTCTTTCTGCACCTCTCTTGCCTCTTTCTGTACTTCTCTTGCCTCTTTCTGCACCTCACTCTCTTCTTTCTGCACCTCTCTTGCTCCTTTCTGCACCTCTCTTGCTTCTTTCTGCGCTTCTCTTGCTTCTTTCTGCACCTTTCTTCCTTTTTCTGCATTTTTCTTGCCGCTTTCTGCACCTTTCTTCCTCTTTCTGGACCTCTCTTGCCTCTTTCTGCACCTCTCTTGCCTCTTTCTGCACCTCTCTTGTCTCTTTCTGCACCTCTCTTGCCTCTTTCTGCACCTCACTTGCCTCTTTCTGCGCCTTTCTTCCTCTTTCTGTACCTCACTCTCTTCTTTTTGCAACTCTCTTGCTTCTTTCTGTGCCTCTCTTGCTTCTTTCTGCACTTCTCTTTCTTCTTTCTGCACCTCTCTTGCCTCTTTCATCACTTCTCCTGCTTCTTTCTGTACCTTTCTTCCTCTTTTTGCACCTCTCTTGCTTTTTTCTGCACTTTTCTTGCCTTTTTCTGTACTTCTCTTGCTTCTTTCTGCACTTCTCTTGCTTCTTTCTGCGCCTTTCTTTATCTTTCTGCACATGTCTTACCTATCTAGGTGTAGTTAGAAATTAACATTTAAAAAACCTTAGAAATTTACTGAAAAAAACCACAGGTTTCAGGGATGTTATAGTTAGAAATTAGCATTTAAAAAACCTTAGAAATGCACTGAAAAAATCACTGGTTTCAGGGACGTTATAGTTAGAAATTAGCATTTAAAAAACCTTTGAAATTCACTGAAAAAACCATAGGTTTCAGGGACGTTATAGTTAGAAATTAGCATTTAAAAAACCTTTGAAATTCACTGAAAAAACCATAGGTTTCAGGGACGTTATGGTTTGAAATTAGCATTTAAAAAACCTTTGAAATTTACTGAAAAAACCATAGGTTTCAGGGACGTTATAGTTAGAAATTAGCCTTTAAAAAAAACGTAGAAATTCACTGAAAAAACCATAGGTTTCAGGGACGTTATAGTTAGTTGGACATTTCACTAGTACAAAACCAGAGAAATTCACCCGTTATAGTTAGTTGAGCTAACTATAACTCGCGCCCCGCAATGCACTGCTGATGAAGTCACATATTACATCATTCATGACATGGTCAGTGACATCACTAATGACATCACTGATGACATATCAAATGACATCACAGATGACATCACTGATGACATCATAGAGTGACTATGTGTTTCTGTAAAGTTTAAATATGTTTTATATATATATATATATATATGCCAAGGTGTATTGAAGAATGAGTGGGTGTATAAGTGTCTGAATAGATGATTTAGTAGGTGCGTGACTGACTGTATAAGTGAGTGATTAATCGTGTCTTACTGAATGCATGGGTTAGTGACTAAACTGTGTGAATGACTGTATTAGTCTGTCAGTTGGTGTGTAAGCGGCTGCATGGGTTGGTGAGTAGCTACATGAGTGTCTATATGGGTTATTGATTGGTTGTCTAAGTATCTGTATGGGTGCCTGAGTGTCTCTGTGGGTGGGTGGGGGACTCTGTGCATAGATGTATGAGTAGGTGATTCACTGGGTGTATGGGTTCAAGAGTGCATCTGTGAAGGGCTGTATGGGTGGGTGAATGTGTGTATGGGTGTGTTGGTGAGTGAATGGATGTCTCAGTGGTACATGTGTGAGTAACTACATATGTAAAAGGCAGGATATGTGAGTGTTGGAGTATATAAATGACTATATGTGAGAGTGAGTGATTGTGAGAGTGGCTGTATGGATGAGTGTGTGCTTGTGTCAGTGATTGTAGAAGAGAGTAAGTATGTGTTAGTATCTGTATGAATAAGTGAAGTGGTGTGTGTATAACTGTATAGGTGAGTAAATGGGAGTGTGATTGATTCTTTGCATGACTGACTAGGTGTGTGAGTAACTCTATGGATGAGTGGTGGTGTGTGAGTGTCTGTATAGGTGTATGAGTGCATATGATAGTGTTGTATTGATGAGTGACTGCATGTATGAGTAATTGTATGGATGAATGAGTGGACATGTGTGTAGACCTAGGAATCAGTGAGTGGGTATGTAGTAACTGGTATTGGTGTGTCTATGGTTTCGAAAATGGTAGTCTGCATTTTAGAGTGGGTGTATCAAAGGTTATATTAGGGTGTGAGGAGGTGCATCAGATTATCACGTGGATGATGTCATCAGTGAAGTCATTTGAGATGTCATCAGTGATGTCACTGACCATGTCATGAGTGATGTAATATGTGACATCATCAGCAGTGCATTGCGGGGGCGCGAGTTATAGTTAGCTCAGCTAACTATAATGGCCGAATTTCTCTGATTTTGTACGAGTGAAATGTCAGCCTAACTATAACGTCCCTGAAACCTATGGTTTTTTCAGTGAATTTCTAAGGTTATTTAAATGCTAAATACTAACTATAACATCCCTGAAACCTCAGTTTTTTTCCGTGAATTTCTAAGGTTTTTTAAATGCTAATTCCTAACTATAACGTAATAGTCGCGTTTGCAGAGTGGTGCAGAAAGGGGGCTGGGCCTCCGAGCAGCGCTCAGGAATTCCACTGCGTAGGAACTACAGGAGGTACCAGGAGCGCTTCTTGGCCCTCAGGAGTAAAGTGAACTTCATCCCCCAACCCGTAGTGTGCCAGAAGGTGCATTTGCAGAGTGGTGGATAAAGGGGGGGCGTGGCCTCCAAAGACCTCTTAGCAATACCACTGTGTGGGACTTACTGGAGGTAACAGGAGGGGTAGTTGGCCCCCAAGGACAACCTTGGGGGCCAAATACCCCTCCTATTACCTCCAGTAAGTCCCACACAGCAGCATTGGTAAGTTCTCATAGCAGGCCACGACCCCTTTGCCCACCAGTCTGCAAACGCGCTCCCTGGCATGCTATTGGATGGGATTAAAGTCCCCTTCACTTATGGGGGTCCTTAGGGGTCAACTAGCCTCCCTTTTACCTCCAGTAAGCCCCTCACAGTGGGATTGCTGAGAGGTGGACACAGGCCACGCCCCCCTTCTCCACTGCTCTGCAAACGTGCCTCCTGACGTGCTCTTGGTTGGGGGATGAAGTCCCATTGCCTCCTGAGGGTCCCTGGGGGGCAACTAGCCCTCTTGTTACCTCTAGTAAGCCCCACACAGCTGGATTGCTGAGAATGGTCAGAGGCCATGCCCCCTTTTACACCACTCTACAAACGCACCTCCTGGCAACCTGCTGCTTGGGGGATGAAGTCCACTTTAGTCCTGAGGTCCTCAGGACACAAGGGAACCTCATCACCCCACGAGCAGTGCCCCAAGAGGTGTGTTTGCAGAGTGGTGTAAAAAGGGGCGAGGCCTCGTACCTCTGCTCAGCAATCCCACTGTGTGGGGCTTACTAGAGGTCCCTGGTGGCCTAGTTGGCCCCCAGGGACCCTCAGTAGTGACGGGGACTAAATCCCCCAACGCAGAGCACACCAGGAGGCATGTTTGCAGAGTCGTGCAGGGAGGGGGCGGGGCCTCCGGCAAGTTGCCATTTTTTTTATTTTAAGAAGGGGGGCTGTGTGGCTCACCTTCTCTTGTGCCTTTTGGGCCCTGGAGACCCCATTTCCCTGGACCTGTTCCATTTTTTTTTATTGAAAAGGAGGGGGGCGCGAGACCCCCCCTGAGGGCGATTACGGCCCCGGGGACCCCATACCCCAGGGCTAGGCCTTTCCTTTTTTATTTTTTAAAGGGCAGGGGCGCTGTGGGGCCCCCCTCCCCAGGCCGATTTCGGCCCCGGGGACTCCATCCCCGGGGCCTGGCCAGCCTTTATTTATTTTTTTAATTTTGGAGGAGGGCCGCGTGGCGACCACCAGTAGGTAATATGCATTTTGAAGCCGGATGGGAGAACACTGTCGAGTGCCCTCTCGTTGCTCTAGGGCACTTTGGTTTTAAAAAATATATATTATCTACTGGCGGTCGCCAGTAGATAGTTATAGTTAGGACCTATTTTCGATAGGAAATCCGCAACATTCTATTTGAAAATACGTTGGCGCCGGTTGACGAATCTTCGCAAAATCTTCCAACTTGTTGGGGTGCTCCGGTCCGCTCCTATCCTGAAAGTCACGGGGTGATTCGTCAAGCGGGGGCCGAGAAAAAAGGGGGGTCCCAAAACGTGTTTTCCCCATTCATTTTTCCATAGGAACCGTTCATCGTGGCTACAGCCCGAACTGCTGAACGGAATTACACCAAATTTGGCAAAGAGGTAGCCCTTGGTTCAGACTCGTGCCTTTTGCTTAAATGGTGTAAATCCGTTCAGTAGTTCCTGAGAAAATCACAAATATATCTATGGCCGCGTCGGATCCGCGCACCCTGAGCGCACCCTGGGCGCACCGTCCCGATCACGAGCTGCATGCTAATTGGCTGTCAACTGGCCGTCAACACTCCAAATCAGGAAGTGTTGGCAGCCATTTTGTCCCTCAGTAGAACCGAGGCACAGAAACAAGTGCGCAAAACGCACAAAGGGGGCAGGGTAGAAACACCCTGACCCCCTAGGTGTGCTCAGGGGGTCCCACAAGGACCCCCTGGGCAGAAAAAAGCATTTAAAAAAAAAAGAAAATCGGCGGGATGCGCTTAGGGTGCGCGGATCCCGCCGATAAAAAAAAAAATCGAAGCGCGGTCTCCCACGCTTCGATGCTATTTTGCCCCCGGGTGGCCCAAGTCCCGGGGGCATGCGAGGGGTGGGTTTATATTTTATGTGGGGGCCTCTAAGGCCCCCAAGCCCGGGGACCGCCACCCCCGGGGCTTTAAAAAATAATGGTGCGGGAGGGCTCTCGGCCCACTTGCAGCCCCGGGGACCGCCACCCCCTGGGGCTTCTTTAAAAAAAAAAAAAAATGACCTGTGTGGGGGGGGCTCGACCCCCCCACAAGCCCGGGGACCGCCACCTCCCCGGGGCACTAAATATTTCAATATGGGGGTCCGTTACGGACCCCCGAGCCCCGGGGACCACCACCTCCCTGGGGCTTTGCCAATGGAGGGAGGGGGCCGCGCGGCCCCCTCCTGGAGCCCTTGATGGCCCTGGGGACCACCACCCCCAGGGCCGGCTCCTGCAGTTTCCCGGGGTGCCTACCCCGGGACACTGTAGTTTGCTATGACAGCACGGAGCCTCGCGGCTCCCGTCCTGTCATAGCAAACTGCTTTGGTTTTGGAAGAGAGAGCAGGAAACCTGCTCTCTCTTCCAAAACCAAGCAGATTGCTTTTCCACACGGGGAGCTGCATCTTAGCAGCTCCCCATGTGGAAAAGCAATGCCGGCTCCCGAAGGATGCGGGGAGCTGGCGGGACCGTGGGGGGATTGGGGACCCCCCCACGGTCCCCAACGAGTGGCCAGGCCCTGGGGGAAGGGGTCCCCGGGGCCATTAGTGGCCTGGGAGGGGGGCCACACAGCCCCCCTCCCCAAAAATAAAAAAATATATTTTTTAAAAAAAAGGGCAATGCCGGCCCCGGGGGATGGGGTCCCCGGGGCCTTAAATGGCCTGAGGAGGGGGGCCACGCAGCCCCCCTCCAAAGATTTTAATTAAAAAAAAAGAGGGCATGCCCCGGGGGATGGGGTCCCCGGGGCCAATAGAGGCCCAGGGAAGGGGGCCACGAGGCCCCTTCCCGTTTTTTTTTATTTAAAAAAAAAGAAAATCCTCAGGTTCCGGGGGATGGGGTCCCCGGGGCCAAAAGTGGCCAAGGGAAGGGGGGCCACGCAGCCCCCCTCCCATACAAAAAAAAAAAAAAAAAAGACCGGCATCGTGCCGGAGGCCCCGCCCCCTCCCTGCAGCATTCTGCAAACGCGCCCCCTGGTGCGTTTTAAGAAGGGGAAGTAATTCCCCTTGAATAATGGGGGTCCCTGGGGGCCAACTAGCCCACCAGGAATCTCCAGTATGCGCCAGGGGGCTGTGTTGCAGAAAGGTGTACAGAGGCCACAACCCTTTTTACACCTCTCTGCAACGCAGCTCTGTTGTTGTATTCCTCTTAGGGTATCCATAAACGGGCTTTCCAATATCATGTCCTTATATAGGCACAATTCGCCCTGCCCTTATATAGGCATAAAATCCCAGCCCTTATTTAGGCATTAAACCGTGCACTCCAAATACAGGCATGGTCTCTGACATCCGTCCACCCTAACGTCACAACGAGTTCATGAAGAACAGACCCTTAGGCTGCAGGAGTTTCCCTAGTCCAGGACTATTGATTTCTTCAAGGACTCATATATTATGCATGAACCATTATTCCTTAGGGGGTTCATTCATGATGTCTTCCGCTGTCCAACTCACGTCAATACTAACATTCTTAGGTGCTCTCAGGTATAAATATACCTTCCCTAACCCCTGTAAACCAGAGGAGACCTCGACTTCAGAGGAGCCTGTTTCCCGGCCTGACGCACTGAGAAGACGCTGTCATCCCTGCACGCAGAGAGTCCAGCTTCCAGTGATCTAACTTCCCTTGCGGGGTGTTGGAGTTCGAGTCTGGCAAAGAGATTCCTACCTCTCTCATTCTTCAGGTATGGAGCTGACAAGAACCTAGAGGGACTCTTGGCATACTAGGCATACTAGACTTAACATACTCTTAGTATACCGTAGTAAGGAATACTTCACCTACTTCTTCCCTCTTCCTACACCTAGGTTAGGTTAGGTACATTGGGGTAGAACTAGCTTAGCAACGCATCGTATGAGTACTCGCATTTTTAGTCTGTGTTATTTATGTAAATGCATATGTACTAAAAGATAATGCTATCGCAGTATTATTTATTTCTACTGCTCACACTGTACATTATTTATCTCGCATACTGTCTTGTGATCGTAACAGCACATTTTACTTACACCAGAAACAAGACTGTTCAATAAATCCTTTATTGAAACGCCCGTCTATTTCTTTCTGTGTAACTTGGAGAAAACTAAGCATGCACGACTGAGCTGAGTGAAATAGTTATCTATTGTTTCCACGACTCTGGGACACGTTCTGATTCTAAAGGGAAACACAGTGGTCATGTTTTGCGGCTGCCAGAAACTACTCCCTTCTTGTTGTCAAGGAGTTTCTATTGGCCTCTGAGCTAGCTGGCACAAGTAATTAAGTTTAATATACTCGATAGGGACATACTGACCTTAGTCCTATGTCAAACCTATAGGATATATTATTCCAATGCGCAGAGCCTATTAGGGAAATAGGAGCTACACTACATGGCGCCCAATGGTTTGGTAAGGCAGTAATTCAACGTTAGATACTGAGTAACTCAGCCGTGCTTTTCTCTCAAGACCCCTACCCATATACTCCAAAAGACGTCTGGAGTAGGCAGGGTTAGGTATCCACCACGGCTACATAGGGCAGTACCCTATATATTAGCTGTTTGGTTTGCTCAACGTTGAAGGATACAGTGTTCCAAAATATTGTGCACCTTATCTTTATTTTCTTGAAACTTGTTCTACATTTTGCAAAAAACAAAATGACTGAAGACGCCGAAGACAGTGTAGCTGTGGCTGATCCAGCCCTACCAGCAGTTTTTAACTTTACCGGTTTAAATGAAACCGAGGAGGGTGTAATAAACATCGCTCCAAACTTAAGAAGAGCCATCACTCTAAAACTTATAAAACATGGCCTATCTCCAAGAGGAGGTAGAGCAGTTTTCGTGATAGAGGCACATGAATCCTTTCAGACAGAGGTATTCTATTCATGGGTAATATTTCCTGAATCCAATTCAGTAACACACATGTTTCACTTCTACAAAGAAGATGATCCACCAGAGGAATACATTCCTTTCGAGGATATAGAAATTCCATTAACATACCAAGAGCATCAGCTCTGGTTTAAAGGCGCCCTAAAACATCACAAAAACATTACTAGGCTCGGTCCACTAGGTAGACCAGGAGCAACATGGCCGATTCTAGCCGGCTACACACCTCATCCTGACATTGAAGAGATGTCAGACGAGGATTTACTTACTCAACTCACAGTTAATAAAAATCTACAGACAATTGGTCCAATATGTCATGTGGACTTTTACAATCCAGCAACCATTAACAATTCCAAATCAAACCCCTCACCAGGGGAATACACTAAAAATGACACCACAGACTCTATACGCAGTCATGGGTAAAATGCCCACAAAACGTGAGCAAATTCCATTCTGGATAGCTCAAAAAATTACTCAAATTGAAGCAGTATTTCCAAATACTAGCCTGTATGAGAAACACAGAATCCTAACAATCAGTTTACCGATGGGGATCACACCACAACTGGAAGACTGCACCACTTGGGGCTCAGTCTTTGCTGCCATCTATACAAAAACACATGGCATTCCGTCAATTGCGGTAATACCTGATGTCCTAAAACAAATTCAAAATGAATACGGGGCAGAGCCTGCTCTAAATTTAGGTATGAAATTACTGAAAAATTTCGACCAGGTCTCAACAATAATATTATCTAATATTAAAGGGGAGGCAGCAGCAGTGGCGATCCGCCAAAAATTGAGGGAATTCGATGTTACAGAACATCAAACTGAGCTACCCAGAATAATTGAACAATCTTATGCAGAATTAGGCAGAGATAGTTTGGGTGGAAGACCAGTGAAGCCGAAACTATCTGAAAGTCCTGAGAAGGACTCAATTAAACAAACTCCTACACCTTCTAAAAAGAAGTGGGAGTCTACTACACAAAAATCAAATGAAAAACGTTCTCAATCCCGAGGTAGGTCTCCTCAAAAGGAGCCCTATGAAAGGAGGTATAACCTCAGGAATAGGGATAATTTGAGAAAACCTGACAGGTATCAAGATACTGATCCACGTTCCTCTCGTCCCTTTCAGATCTCATCACAGACTTCGGAAAGAAGAGGACGATCAGAACATAGAGAAGAACGCGTGAAATCGAAAGATGACAAACACGCTTCAAAAACCAAAACAAAACCTCAATTCTCCAAAAAGAAAGTAGCAGGTCTAAAGATCAGACATGCCGAGAATACTGAGAACACAACTCAAGAACGGAGAATGGGCTCAGACAATGCTGGACAGTGCAGCAGAAGTCACAATAGTTCGCCAGAACCTGAAGGAACTTCTGGAGATAGTGTACTTGAATGAGTACATTACAGTAGAGACTGTAGACACCAGGGTTAGTACTCCACAAAGGTTATATGAAATAACACTCCGGATGGAGGGAGACAAACCTAGACAGGTGAAAGCACTTTTTTGGGAAAGACTATCAAAGGGCTATGACATACTTCTAGCAGAAAAGGACTGGCCACCACAATTTGTCAGGGAGTGCCCACACGGCGAGGACATTATTATGCCTGCCTTCTCCAACCATATTCCAATTCACCTGAAATATACATATGCCAGGAAATGGGCAGTGGCCCAGGCCCCAGCATTATATAAAAATCATGTAGGATGGGATGAGGATTCACCTCACCATAAAATACATCTGAAACATGAACCAACAGGACAACGGCATTCCCACAAATACTGAATCTAGGTTCCTATGGTTATGGCCACAGCGCTCAGCTGACGCTCGAACTGTTATAAAAGATTTGCGAGTCTTTATCGGCACATACGCAATAGGCACGCTACATTCTGACCAGGGTCCTGCGTTTAGCTCTCGGGCTTACAAAGAAGCCATGGCCAGTCTGGGCGTTGCATTGCGGTACTCCTCTCCATTCCATCCTGAGGGAAATTCGGTTGTGGAAAGGAAAAACCGGGACATAAAGCAGTCTATAACAGCTAGGGTATTAGGTTCGGGTGATGGGTGGGTCAAACACCTTAGTGGGGTTCAGCGCTCATTGAACAACCTGCCAAGAAGTTCTCTAGGGGGGATCACTCCATATGAGATCCTATTTGGGACAAGAATGTGGGTACCAGACCTTGAACACGTAGGCACAGTGGTGGAAAATAAACCCTTTGATATCAAAGATCATTTGGCTGTTTTACAGGAACTAAATGAACTAAGATCAAAACAAAGCAACGTATTCCTACAGCCAACCACCACTGGGGATCAACCGGCTGTCCCAGCAAGGCCTGTCTGGATTCTAAAAGTTGGGGATCTAGTCAGAGAAAAGATTGCGGACAAGAAGGAATTTGGCCCTTCTTACAGACAACCAGTACCTGTCCAAGCAGTTCAAGGAACAAGAACAGTACTTCTGCCGCCCCTTGCTGGAAGAAAGGAGAAAAGATTTGTGTCCATCGACCTCATCAAACCACAGTATGTGGCCAATACTAAATAGTAGGCCTCGTGGACTCCGACCTAGTAGCAGACACACTCCTCTCGCTACTATCCAAGAGGTTCAGACTGAAAGACTGATAACTATCGAGAATTCAACTGTAACAGATGGAGGACTAAGCAACAACGCAATGGAACTCATCCCTCTTGAAAATCAAGTAACAGTTCGTCCAAATACACCTGTCTACAACAACGTGGCAAGTGATGAACTGGTTCCAGTGATTTCTACAAATCCTGCTGCAATTCCAGCAATTGACAGAACTGCTTCTGGCTATTTCATTAACTTTGATACGTTCTCAGAAGATCCGAGTGAACCTAAAACAACGCCAGCATCACTCAAATTCAAGCAGCAAGTACAAGACTTTCTTCAATTTATGAAAAAGACTTATTTGGTTTCTCCATGGATTGAACTCTGGATTACATCTGGACTTTTTGTTTTCCTGCTCTGGCTAGCTTTGGTAACAACTGTAAGCGTGCTTATAAGTGGCAGATACATCCATGTGAACACTGAAGGAAAGGACGTGAACGTACTTTTGAAACCTCATAAATCTTCCCATCGTGAAGCAAGAGACTTGTCATCAGTGAACATCACAGCTGTTCCTATACAGGATGGTATAGTGTGGGACAAAACAGATTATGATATCTTCGGCCCGAATGAACAATTGAACATTCCACATTTGTTTAAAATGTTACTAAGTGATCTAATTACGTCCAATGCCTATTCAGATGATTGGGACTTTGAGACTGTAAACGACATAATGTTTGACTTAGAAAAATCTGCTGCATTTTCTAAAAATGAATATTTAGAGGGTTCATCAGACTATGAACAACTGTATTGTTATAATCACTATGGTCATCATTATTTGCATAAATCTGCATATCCAAGAAATGTGTTTATGTTTAACCAATGGGAACATTGTCCTACACCACCTAAAGGTAGTTCAAAAACATTTGCTAACAAATTTCCATATTTTTCAGGTTACAACACATCTGATCCAGAAATGTTTCACTATAAAAATGTAAACAAGACAGGACTGAAAATTATGTTAACAAATACAAAACAGATTTATTCTGCGTTATTTAATGCCCAACTGTCTAGACAGGGTTTCGACTTTTGGAAGGACACAATAGACACCAAAACAGTCGGGGTACTAAAGATTGGCAAGTGCAAGGGATAGAAGCTTTATTTAGAGCCTGTATCATCCCAGAACAAATAATGTTTTTGAATGAAACCATCCATCAAACATCTTGTCTTGGTTTAGCCAAGATCAAAGAGATGAACACACCTTCTGTACCAACACCTGCCAGTGATAATAATACAAAGGCAGTGGTGACAGTTGACAATATACTACAACTCAACAGATCTAATCCTGATTGGAAAAAATGGTTGATCTGGCCCACAGACAAGAATAACTGTCAGGAAAGATTCCTGAATAAAACTCAGGGCTTTACTATAAATAGGCCAGACCCAAGATACGTCCAAAGACAACATCCGGGGGTAGTAACAACATACAGTGTAGGAAAATGATGCCTCGATTGGCTGCATAAGTCTACACTACAGGATGTGAAACAACACTTAACCTTACTTAAAAAGGACGCAGACCTTAGGAAATTCTTGCTTGGACCAAGAAAACCGCGTCAAAAACGTTTCATATATGCCGGCATTTATGCTGCTTATAATGAAGCTTGGAAAGTATCACAGATAGAGGCTGCAGAACGAATACGTGAACTTGATCGTATTAATTTAGAGAAAACACTCTCTGTGGTCGACAATGGGTTAACAACTTTGTCCTCCAGAATATATTCATTGGATGGCATTGTATCCTCTGCTATCGACATACTAGAACAAGATTTGGCGATGTTACAACAAGGCCAGTCTCAATTACGTTCTATTATGTTATTAAGCTGGACGCTGCAATCTTTGCGAGCGGGCTATGTGCCTTGGCGTTTCATCAACACAACGGCTCTGTTTGCAGAATACAATCTCACTGATAAACAGATCGAACTGGCACAAAGAGGAGCAAAGTATACAGTGCTGAGCATTGAAAAACTGGACAAGTTACCATTCACAGTGGCAGAAAAACCAGCTACAGAATGGCTTATTCATGGCAAAATAACATTACCTGTGAGTACTTTTCAGTTTCAGTATTGCCTCAGACAAATGCAAGCAGGCAAATATGAAAGGTTGGGTAAGGAATACATTAAGACATTGTGGGATTTACTGTATACATATAGATGTTGGAGTGGGGATCGTGAAGTGTTTTTGAGCGGTTCAAACTGTAAACTTGCACTGTGTGGTTCACTTATATGTCAAGACATTTCCTTGCACGGGGCTTGTAATGGTTCAGTGGAAAATTTGTCTTGCCATCAGCAGGGTACTCCAGCTGCTGTGAGTAATCCAACGTTTGGACAACTTTCTAATGGGAGTTACCTCATATTGAATGATCAGGGCTGCTGCGGCATGCTGCTGCGGCATCCCATATCTAGTAACGGTCAACTCCAGGGTCACTTGCTGTATGCAAGTATTGTTTGCCCCAATAGACACAGTCAGGGAGTCGCCTCTATGGCCTTCGCTGAACGTCTCTTTTATAAGATTTGATACTTTAAGCAGAATGAAAGCCATGCTTTTACAGCAAACAGTGCCTTTGACCTCGGCCAAAGAAACCTATGATCTACAAGTAGCAAGGACTTCGGCTGAGATACAGACTTTAATACGTACAAACTGCCCTATACATTTCGTAGAAATGATATCACGTATCTTTAACATGTCTGATACAACCGGAATTGTACATGTATTTAAGAGCATCTGCTCAGGTCTGTTAGCACCTTTCCAGGCAATACTCGGAATCATCCCGAACTTTGCACATTCGGTGTTTGGTGGCATACCATTAATTCTAGCACTTGTTGCCGGAATTCTATTTCTCTTCCTGCTATTGCGCTATGGCCAGCCTATTCGCAGACATCACTCCGAGTGAAATGGAGAAAGTTCTCCTTGAACGAAAGTGCTGTGAGCAAATAGTAAAGCTTTTGGGCATGACTCGTCTACGGGACCTTAATACAACTTGGTTCCTGTCATTCAGACCAATCTGGCAAGATTGCATCTTACCTGTTCTATGATGCCTGCTATGCGGTGAAGAATGCGTGTTGGACACCTGTCTAACATTTCCATCAGCAATGCCAACGGATGTCGATACTCTGCTGGTCCCGATAACGGCCCATGCTCTGTGTTGTCCCCAGAGGCTTCCTATCCTGATGTCAGCATTCATTGAGATCTCACAGACACTTCCGGCTGCTGCTGAGGTACGAGAAAGAACTACAGGCACACAGGTAACAACGGACGCGAACATTGCTGAGGCAACCTATGCTGGAAGCAATACTTCCCATCTCTGCGCAATTAATCTACTACACGAGGTGTTCCAACTGACACCGACAATAGTGGATGATGTTTTGTCTATAGAAATAGATGATCTCATGTTTACACCAGACTCATGAACTGACTCTGATTCAGCATACAGTGTTCCAGAGATGCAGTAACAATTTGGCCTTCATTTTCAAAACAACTTGGAACTCTACCAAAATTGAACTTTTTTTTTTCTTCCCATTTTTTGAATGAAAATGGCACATCAATCTGCTTGAAGTAGAACTAGCCTTATAATACAGACTTTACAGTACTTCCATGGACACTAAGTCATCTTGTGTGTCTCAAACAGTTCATTAATTTTCTTGACATGAAATTACTTTGATTTTTGAGTAACTTATCGATCGTTTTCTGTCACATGTAAATATTACTGCTTAATTCATTCCAATTGCATTTATTTTCGAACTTTATGCCTGAAATGAAAAGCAATGCTTCATATGTACAGTACCTTTTTGCATTCTAATAGGTTTTTTATATGCCTTTTTTACATGGTTTTATGAACAATTTTAGCAATATGCGGTACTCCATTTTAATGTTTAGCATTTTCAATGTTTAGCATTTTAGTATTATCGTACACACGAAAGAGGAGTGGGTGTTGTATTCCTCTTAGGGTATCCATAAACGGGCTTTCCAATATCATGTCCTTATATAGGCACAATTCGCCCTGCCCTTATATAGGCATAAAATCCCAGCCCTTATTTAGGCATTAAACCGTGCACTCCAAATACAGGCATGGTCTCTGACATCCGTCCACCCTAACGTCACAACGAGTTCATGAAGAACAGACCCTTAGGCTGCAGGAGTTTCCCTAGTCCAGGACTATTGATTTCTTCAAGGACTCATATATTATGCATGAACCATTATTCCTTAGGGGGTTCATTCATGACGTCTTTCGCTGTCCAACTCACGTCAATACTAACATTCTTAGGTGCTCTCAGGTATAAATATACCTTCCCTAGCCCCTGTAAACCAGAGGAGACCTCGACTTCAGAGGAGCCCGTTTCCCGGCCTGACGCACTGAGAAGACGCTGTCATCCCTGCACGCAGAGAGTCCAGCTTCCAGTGATCTAACTTCCCTTGCGGGGTGTTGGAGTTCGAGTCTGGCAAAGAGATTCCTACCTCTCTCATTCTTCAGGTATGGAGCTGACAAGAACCTAGAGGGACTCTTGGCATACTAGGCATACTAGACTTAACATTCTCTTAGTATACCGTAGTAAGGAATACTTCACCTACTTCTTCTCTCTTCCTACACCTAGGTTAGGTTAGGTACATTGGGGTAGAACTAGCTTAGCAACGCATCGTATGAGTACTCGCATTTTTAGTCTGTGTTAGTTATGTAAATGCATATGTACTAAAAGATAATGCTATCGCAGTATTATTTATTTCTACTGCTCACACTGTACATTATTTATCTCGCATACTGTCTTGTGATCGTAACAGCACATTTTACTTACACCAGAAACAAGACTGTTCAATAAATCCTTTATTGAAACGCCCGTCTATTTCTTTCTGTGTAACTTGGAGAAAACTAAGCATGCACGACTGAGCTGAGTGAAAAGTTATCTATTGTTTCCACGACTCTGGGACACGTTCTGATTCTAAAGGGAAACACAGTGGTCATGTTTTGCGGCTGCCAGAAACTACTCCCTTCTTGTTGTCAAGGAGTTTCTAGTGGCCTCTGAGCTAGCTGGCACAAGTAATTAAGTTTAATATACTCGATAGGGACATACTGACCTTAGTCCTATGTCAAACCTATAGGATATATTATTCCAATGCGCAGAGCCTATTAGGGAAATAGGAGCTACACTACATGGCACCCAACGGTTTGGTAAGGCAGTAATTCAATGTTAGATACTGAGTAACTCAGCCGTGCTTTTTCTCTCAAGACCCCTACCCATATACTCCAAAAGACGTCTGGAGTGGGCAGGGTTAGGTATCCACCACGGCTACATAGGGCAGTACCCTATATATTAGCTGTTTGGTTTTCTCAACGTTGAAGGATACAGTGTTCCAAAATATTGTGCACCTTATCTTTATTTCCTTGAAACTTGTTCTACATTTTGCAAAAAACAAAATGACTGAAGACGCCGAAGACGGTGTAGCTGCGGCTGATCCAGCCCTACCAGCAGTTTTTAACTTTACCGGTTTAAAGAAACCGAGGAGGGTGTAATAAACATCGCTCCAAACTTAAGAAGAGCCATCACTCTAAAACTTATAAAACATGGCCTATCTCCAAGAGGAGGTAGAGCAGTTTTCGTGATAGAGGCACATGAATCCTTTCAGAAAGAGGTATTCTATTCATGGGTAATATTTCCTGAATCCAATTCAGTAACACACATGTTTCACTTCTACAAAGAAGATGATCCACCAGAGGAATACATTCCTTTCGAGGATATAGAAATTCCATTAACATACCAAGAGCATCAGCTCTGGTTTAAAGGCGCCCTAAAACATCACAAAAACATTACTAGGCTCGGTCCACTAGGTAGACCAGGAGCAACATGGCCGATTCTAGCCGGCTACACACCTCATCCTGACATTGAAGAGATGTCAGACGAGGATTTACTTACTCAACTCACAGAGTTAATAAAAATCTACAGACAATTGGTCCAATATGTCATGCAGACTTTTACAATCCAGCAACCATTAACAATTCCAAATCAAACCCCTCACCAGGGGAATACACTAAAAATGACACCACAGACTCTATACGCAGTCATGGGTAAAATGCCCACAAAACGTGAGCAAATTCCATTCTGGATAGCTCAAAAAATTACTCAAATCGAAGCAGTATTTCCAAATACTAGCCCGTATGAGAAACACAGAATCCTAACAATCAGTTTACCGATGGGGAATCACACCACAACTGGAAGACTGCACCACTTGGGGCTCAGTCTTTGCTGCCATCTATACAAAAACACATGGCATTCCGTCAATTGCGGTAATACCTGATGTCCTAAAACAAATTCAAAACGAATACGGGGCAGAGCCTGCTCTAAATTTAGGTATGAAATTACTGAAAAATTTCGACCAGGTCTCAACAATAATATTATCTAATATTAAAGGGGAGGCAGCAGCAGTGGCGATCCGCCAAAAATTGAGGGAATTCGATGTTACAGAACATCAAACTGAGCTACCCAGAATAATTGAACAATCTTATGCAGAATTAGGCAGAGATAGTTTGGGTGGAAGACCAGTGAAGTCGAAACTATCTGAAAATCCTGAGAAGGACTCAATTAAACAAACTCCTACACCTGCTAAAAAGAAGTGGGAGTCTACTAAACAAAAATCAAATGAAAAACGTTCTCAATCCCGAGGTAGGTCTCATCAAAGGAGCCCTCTGAAAGGAGGTATAACCTCAGGAATAGGGATAATTTGAGAAAACCTGACAGGTATCAAGATACTGATACACGTTCCTCTGGTCCCTTTCAGATCTCATCACAGACTTCGGAAAGAAGAGGACGATCAGAACATAGAGAAGAACGCGTGAAATCGAAAGACGACAAACACGCTTCAAAAACCAAAACAAAACCTCAATTCTCCAAAAAGAAAGTAGTAGGTCTAAAGATCAGACATGCCGAGAATACTGAGAACACAACTCAAGAACGGAGAATGGGCTCAGACAATGCTGGACAGTGCAGCAGAAGTCACAATAGTTCGCCAGAACCTGAAGGAACTTCTGGAGATAGTGGACTTGAATGAGTACATTACAGTAGAGACTGTAGACACCAGGGTTAGTACTCCACAAAGGTTATATGAAATAACACTCCGGATGGAGGGAGACAAACCTAGACAGGTGAAAGCACTTTTTGGGAAAGACTATCAAAGGGCTATGACATACTTCTAGCGGAAAAGGACTGGCCACCACAATTTGTCAGGGAGTGCCCACACGGCGAGGACATTATTATGCCTGCCTTCTCCAACCATATTCCAATTCACCTAAAATATACATATGCCAGGAAATGGGCAGTGGCCCAGGCCCCAGCATTATATAAAAATCATGTAGGATGGGATGAGGATTCACCTCACCATAAAATACATCTGAAACATGAACCAACAGGACAACGGCATTCCCACAAATACTGAATCTAGGTTCCTATGGTTATGGCCACAGCGCTCAGCTGACGCTCGAACTGTTATAAAAGATTTGCGAGTCTTTATCGGCACATACGCAATAGGCACGCTACATTCTGACCAGGGTCCTGCGTTTAGCTCTCGGGCTTACAAAGAAGCCATGGCCAGTCTGGGCGTTGCATTGCGGTGCTCCTCTCCATTCCATCCTGAGGGAAATTCGGTTGTGGAAACGAAAAACCGGGACATAAAGCAGTCTATAACAGGTAGGGTATTAGGTTCGGGTGATGGGTGGGTCAAACACCTTAGTGGGGTTCAGCACTCATTGAACAACCCGCCAAGAAGTTCTCTAGGGGGGGTCACTCCATATGAGATCCTATTTGGGACAAGAATGTGGGTACCAGACCTTCAACACGTAGGCACAGTGGTGGAAAATAAACCCTTTGATATCAAAGATCGTTTGGCTGTTTTACAGGAACTAAATGAACTAAGATCAAAACAAAGCAACGTATTCCTACAGCCAACCACCACTGGGGATCAACCGGCTGTCCCAGCAAGGCCTGTCTGGATTCCAAAAGTTGGGGATCTAGTCAGAGAAAAGATTGCGGACAAGAAGGAATTTGGCCCTTCTTACAGACAACCAGTACCTGTCCAAGCAGTTCAAGGAACAAGAACAGTACTTCTGCCGCCCCTTGCTGGAAGAAAGGAGAAAAGATTTGTGTCCATTGACCTCATCAAACCACAGTATGTGGCCAATACTAAATAGTAGGCCTCGTGGACTCCGACCTAGTAGCAGACACACTCCTCTCGCTACTATCCAAGAGGATCAGACTGAAAGACTGATAACTATCGAGAATTCAGCTGTAACAGATGGAGGACTAAGCAACAACGCAATGGAACTCATCCCTCTTGAACATCAAGTAACAGTTCGTCCAAATACACCTGTCTACACCAACGTGGCAAGTGATGAACTGGTTCCAGTGATTTCTACAAATCCTGCTGCAATTCCAGCAATTGACAGAAATGCTTCTGGCTATTTCATTAACTTTGATACGTTCTCAGAAGATCCGAGTGAACCTGAAACGACGCCAGCATCATTCAAATTCAAGCAGCAAGTACAAGACTTTCTTCAATTTATGAAAAAGACTTATTTGGTTTCTCCATGGATTGAACTCTGGATTACATCTGGACTTTTTGTTTTCCTGCTCTGGCTAGCTTTGGTAACAACTGTAAGCGTGCTTATAAGTGGCAGATACATCTATGTGAACACTGAAGGAAAGGACGTGAACGTACTTTTGAAACCTCATAAATCTTCCCATCGTGAAGCAAGAGACTTGTCATCAGTGAACATCACAGCTGTTCCTATACAGGATGGTATAGTGTGGGACAAAACAGATTATGATATCTTCGGCCCGAATGAACAATTGAACATTCCACATTTGTTTAAAATTTCACTAAGTGATCTAATTACATCCAATGCCTATTCAGATGATTGGGACTTTGAGACTGTAAACGACATAATGTTTGACTTAGAAAAATCTGCTGCATTTTCTAAAAATGAATATTTAGAGGGTTCATCAGACTATGAACAACTGTATTGTTATAATCACTATGGTCATCATTATTTGCATAAATCTGCATATCCAAGAAATGTGTTTATGTTTAACCAATGGGAACATTGTCCTACACCACCTAAAGGTAGTTCAAAAACATTTGCTAACAAATTTCCATATTTTTCAGGTTACAACACATCTGATCCAGAAATGTTTTACTATAAAAATGTAAACAAGACAGGACTGAAAATGATGTTAACAAATACAAAACAGATTTATTCTGCGTTATTTAATGCCCAACTGTCTAGACAGGGTTTCGACTTTTGGAAAGACACAATAGACACCAAAACAGTCTGGGGTACTAAAGATTGGCAAGTGCAAGGGATAGAAGCTTTATTTAGAGCCTGTATCATCCCAGACCAAATAATGTTTTTGAATGAAACCATCCATCAAACATCTTGTCTTGGATTAGCCAAGATCAAAGAGATGAACACACCTTCTGTACCAACACCTGCCAGTGATAATAATACAAAGGCAGTGGTGACAGTTGACAATATACTACAACTCAACAGATCTAATCCTGATTGGAAAAAATGGTTGATCTTGCAAACAGACACGAATAACTGTCAGGAAAGATTCCTGAATAAAACTCAGGGCTTTACTTTAAATAGGCCAGACCCAAGATACGTCCAAAGACAACATCCGGGGGTAGAAACAACATATAGTGTAGGAAAAATATGCCTCGATTGGCTGCATAAGTCTACACTACAGGATGTGAAACAACACTTAACCTTACTTAAAAAGGACGCAGACCTTAGGGAATTCTTGCTTGGACCAAGAAAACCGCGTCAAAAACGTTTCATATATGCCGGCATTTATGCTGCTTATAATGAAGCTTGGAAAGTATCACAGATAGAGGCTGCAGAACGAATACGTGAACTTGATCATATTAATTTAGAGAAAACACTCTCTGTGGTCGACAATGAGTTAACAACTTTGTCCTCCAGAATATATTCATTGGATGGCATTGTATCCTCTGCTATCGACATACTAGAACAAGATTTGGCGATGTTACAACAAGGCCAGTCTCAACTACGTTCTATTGTGTTATTAAGCTGGACGCTGTAATCTTTGCGAGCGGGCTATGTGCCTTGGCGTTTCATCAACACAACGGCTCTGTTTGCACAATACAATCTCACTGATAAACAGATCGAACTGGCACAAAGAGGAGCAAAGTATACAG
The DNA here is from genome assembly GCA_963921515.1 of Calotriton arnoldi. NCBI lineage: Eukaryota > Metazoa > Chordata > Amphibia > Caudata > Salamandridae > Calotriton > Calotriton arnoldi. The sequence goes on from CAWUFW010019833.1 coordinate 79,151, forward strand.
TGCTGAGCATTGAAAAACTGGACAAGTTACCATTCACAGTGGCAGAAAAACCAGCTACAGAATGGCTTATTCATGGCAAAATAACAGTACCTGTGAGTACTTTTCAGTTTCAGTATTGCCACAGACAAATGCAAGCAGGCAAATATGAAAGGTTGGGTAAGGAATACATTAAGACATCGTGGGATTTACCGAATACATATAGATGTTGGAGTGGGAATCGTGAAGTGTTTTTGAGCGGTTCAAACTGTAAACTTGCACTGAGTGGTTCACTTATATGTCAAGACATTTCCTTGCACGAGGCTTGTAATGGTTCAGTGGAAAATTTGTCTTGCCATCAGCAGGGTACTCCAGCTGCTGTGATTAATCCATGCTGCCAGGCATCCCATATCTAGTAACGGTCAACTCCAGGGTCACTTGCTGTATGCAAGTATTGTTTGCCCCAATAGACACAGTCAGGGAGTCGCCTCTATGGCCTTCGCTGAACGTCTCTTTTATAAGATTTGATACTTTAAGCAGAATGAAAGCCATGCTTTTACAGCAAACAGTGCCTTTGACCTCGGCCAAAGAAACCTATGATCTACAAGTAGCAAGGACTTCGGCTGAGATACAGACTTTAATACGTACAAACTGCCCTATACATTTCGTAGAAATGATATCACGTATCTTTAACATGTCTGATACAACCGGAATTGTACATGTATTTAAGAGCATCTGCTCAGGTCTGTTAGCACCTTTCCAGGCAATTCTCGGAATCATCCCGAACTTTGCACATTCGGTGTTTGGTGGCATACCATTAATTCTAGCACTTGTTGCCGGAATTCTATTTCTCTTCCTGCTATTGCGCTATGGCAAGCCTATTCGCAGACATCACTCCGAGTGAAATGGAGAAAGCTCTCCTTGAACGAAAGTGCCGTGAGCAAATAGTAAAGCTTTTGGGCATGACTCGTCTACGGGACCTTAATACAACTTGGTTCCTGTCATTCAGACCAATCTGGCAAGATTGCATCTTACCTGTTCTACGAAGCCTGCTATGCGGTGAAGAATGCGTGTTGGACACCTGTCTAACATTTCCATCAGCAACGCCAACGGATGTCGATACTCTGCTGGTCCTGATAACGGCCCATGCTCTGTGTTGTCCCCAGAGGCTTCCTTTCCTGATGTCAGCATTCATTGAGATCTCACAGACACTTCCGGCTGCTGCTGAGGTACGAGAAAGAACTACAGGCACACAGGTAACAACGGACGCGAACATTGCTGAGGCAACCTATGCTGGAACCAATACTTCCCATCTCTGTGCAATTAATCTACTACACGAGGTGTTCCAACTGACACCGACAACAGTGGATGATGTTTTGTCTATAGAAATAGATGATCTCATGTTTACACCAGACCCATGAACTGACTCTGATTCAGAATACAATGTTCAAGAGATGCAGTAACAATTTGGCCTTCATTTTCAAAACAATTTGGAACTCTACCAAAATTGAACTTTTTTTTTTCTTCCCATTTTTTGAACGAAAATGGCACATCAATCTGCTTGAAGTAGAACTAGCCTTATAATACAGACTTTACGGTACTTCCATGAACACTAAGTCATCTTGTGTGTCTCAAACAGTTCATTAATTTTCTTGACATGAAATTACTTTGATTTTTGAGTAACTTATCGATCGTTTTCTGTCACATGTAAATATTACTGCTTAATTCATTCCAATTGCATTTATTTTCGAACTTTATGCCTGAAATGAAAAGCAATGCTTCATATGTACAGTACCTTTTTGCATTCTAATAGGTTTTTTATATGCCTTTTTTACATGGATTTATGAACAATTTTAGCAATATGCGGTACTCCATTTTAATGTTTAGCATTTTCAATGTTTAGCATTTTAGTATTATTGTACACACGAAAGAGGAGTGGGTGTTGTATTCCTCTTAGGGTATCCATAAACGGGCTTTCCAATATCATGTCCTTATATAGGCACAATTCGCCCTGCCCTTATATAGGCATAAAATCCCAGCCCTTATTTAGGCATTAAACCGTGCACTCCAAATACAGGCATGGTCTCTGACATCCGTCCACCCTAACGTCACAACGAGTTCATGAAGAACAGACCCTTAGGCTGCAGGAATTTCCCTAGTCCAGGACTATTGATTTCTTCAAGGACTCATATATTATGCATGAACCATTATTCCTTAGGGGGTTCATTCATGACGTCTTTCGCTGTCCAACTCACGTCAATACTAACATTCTTAGGTGCTCTCAGGTATAAATATACCTTCCCTAGCCCCTGTAAACCAGAGGAGACCTCGACTTCAGAGGAGCCCGTTTCCCGGCCTGACGCACTGAGAAGACGCTGTCATCCCTGCACGCAGAGGGTCCAGCTTCCAGTGATCTAACTTCCTTGCGGGGTGTTGGAGTTCGAGTCTGGCAAAGAGATTCCTACCTCTCTCATTCTTCAGGTATGGAGCTGACAAGAACCTAGAGGGACTCTTGGCATACTAGGCATACTAGACTTAACATACTCTTAGTATACCGTAGTAAGGAATACTTCACCTACTTCTTCCCCTCTTCCTACACCTAGGTTAGGTTAGGTACATTGGGGTAGAACTAGCTTAGCAACGCATCGTATGAGTACTCGCATTTTTAGTCTGTGTTATTTATGTAAATGCATATGTACTAAAAGATAATGCTATCGCAGTATTATTTATTTCTACTGCTCACACTGTACATTATTTATCTCGCATACTGTCTTGTGATCGTAACAGCACATTTTACTTACACCAGAAACAAGACTGTTCAATAAATCCTTTATTGAAACGCCCGTCTATTTCTTTCTGTGTAACTTGGAGAAAACTAAGCATGCACGACTGAGCTGAGTGAAATAGTTATCTATTGTTTCCACTACTCTGGGACACGTTCTGATTCTAAAGGGAAACACAGTGGTCATGTCTTTGCGGCTGCCAGAAACTACTCCCTTCTTGTTGTCAAGGAGTTTCTAGTGGCCTCTGAGCTAGCTGGCACAAGTAATTAAGTTTAATATACTCAATACGGACATACTGACCTTAGTCCTATGTCAAACCTATAGGATATATTATTCCAATGCGCAGAGCCTATTAGGGAAATAGGAGCTACACTACACTGTGGCGCTTTTTGGAGGTACATGGTGGGCTAGTTGGACTCCAGGGACCCTCAGGATTCAAGGGGACTTAATCCCCCAACTTAAAACGCGCCACGGGGCGCGTTTGCACAGTGGTGAAGGTAGGGGCGGGCTTCAGGTGACATGTGTGCAAACAGGCCCGTGGCGCGTTTTAAGATGGGGAATTACATCCCCTTCAATCCTGAGGTCTCTGGGGCTAACTAGCCCACCAGGTACCTCCAGTAAGCGCCACAGAGCTGCGTTGCAGAGTGTTGTAAAAGGGGCGTGGCCTCTGAACACCTCTCTGCAACGCAGCTCTCTGGCGCATACTGGAGGTACCTGGTGGGCTAGTTGGCCCCTAGGGACCCTCGGGATTGAGGAGGAATTAATTCTCCAACTTAAAACGCGCCACAGGGCGTGTTTGCAGACATGTCACCTCAGGCCCCACCCCCTTCCTTCACCATTGTGCAAATATTCCTCTAAAATCAGCCGAACTATAAATTCCGATTTACTCACCTGTAATCAGGAGAGACCTCAGTGCTGCATCTTTGAGCCCAGTACTGATCCTGAAAAGTAATTTTAACCGTACTTACCAGTAACTTGAATTTCTTTCCATAGGCTAACATTGACTGGTTTCACTTGGAAATTCTTCTAAGTATGGAGTTTTGGAACTTAATAATATTCCTCTAAAATCAGCCGAACTACGAATTCCGATTTACTCACCTGTTATCAGGAGAGACCTCAGTGCTGCATCTTTGAGCCCAGTACTGATCCTGAAAAGTAATTTTAACCGTACTTACCAGTAACTTGAATTTCCTTCCATAGGATATCATTGCCTGCTTTTTGCTGAAAAAGTTTCTAAGTGTCGATTTTTGAAACATACAAATATTCCTCTAAAATCAGCAGAACTACGAATTCCGATTTACTCACCTGTTATCAGGAGAGACCCCAGTGCTGCATCTTTGAGCCCTGTACTGATCCTGAAAAGTAATTCTAACCGTACTTACCAGTAACTTGAATTTCCTTCCATAGGCTAACATTGACTGGTTTCACTTGGAAATTCTTCTAAGTGTGGAGTTTTGGAACTTTATAATATTCCTCTAAAATCAGCCGAACTACGAATTCCGATTTACTCACCTGTTATCAGGAGAGAACCCAGTGCTGCATCTTTTAGCCCAGCACTGACCCTGAAAAGTAATTCTAACCGTACTTACCAGTAACTTGTATTTCCTTCCATAGGAATCCATTGTCTGGTTTTCAGCAGAAAAGTTTCAAAGTGTCGATTTTCACAAACTACAAATATTCCTTAAAAATCGCCTGTATGACTTAAACGCATTCTTTCAACTGTTTACAGGAGATGCACCAGTGCTGGATCCAGGATCCACCACTGAGTAAGAAAAAGTAACGATAACACTACTTACCTGCTAAGTGAATTTCCTCCCATAGGATAACATTGGTGATTCTATGTGAAAAAGTTTCTAAGTGTCAACTTTTAAAATACAATAAAATTCCTTAAAAATCACTACTGTAACCACAACGCTTTTACTCAACTGTTTACAGGAGATGTCCCAGGACTGAATCTAGGATCCAGTCCTGTGGTTAGAAAAGTAATCCATAAAGTAACTAATTGCATTTAACTAGAAATTCACATTGAGCTCAATGTTGCATTGTGTTTGAAATTGTGTTGCCCTTTGCAACAACTGTAACTACTGTACTTAAAAGTCTATTGCCTATTTGCAAAGTATTTAAACTAAAGTAATTCATTCTGAGAAAGTATATTTTGTAATGTAATGTATAATGTAATTACAATGTAATTTAAAAAATAAAATATATAAAAAAAATAGTTTAAAAAAATGTAGTAAATCAGTATCAAAAAAATAAATATAACAATTAATACATTTAAAAATTGTCATTTACAAACCCTTTGAAATTCACTGAAAAAAACCAAAGGTTTCAGACATGTTATAGTTAGGAATTAGCATTTAAAAAACCTTTGACATTCACTGAAAAAACCATAGGTTTCAGGCACGTTATAGTTAGAAATTAGCATTTAAAAAACCTTACAAATTCACTGAAAAAACCATAGGTGTTAGGGACAGTTATAGTTAGTTGGACATTGCACTCGTACAAAACCCGTGAAATTCCCCGTTATAGTTAGTTCAGCTAACTATAACTCGCGCCCCGCAATGCACTGCTGATGACATCACATATTACATCACTCATGACATGGTCAGTGACATCACTGATGACATCACTGATGACATCTCAAATGACATCACTGATGACATCCCTGATGACATCATCCACGTGATAATCTGATGCACCTCCTCACACCCTAATATAACCTTTGATACACCCACTCTAAATTACAGACTGCCATTCGCAAAACCATAGACACTCCAACACCAATAACTACATACCCACTCACTCATTCTTAGGTCTACACACACATCCACTCACTCACCCGTACAGTCACTCATACTTACGGTCACTCAGTACAGGACTATCATATGCACTCATACTCCTATATAGACACTCAAACACCGCCACTCATCCATAGAGGTACTCACACACCTAGTCAGTCATGCAAATAATTAAACACAGTGCCATTTACTCACCTATACAGTTATACACACACCAGCTCACTTACTCATACAAATACTAGCACATTCTTACGCTCTTATACAATCACTGATACAAGCACACACTCATCCATACAGTCACTCTCACAATCACACACTCTCGCTTATAGCTATTTATATATTCCAACACACATATATACTGCCTTTCACATATGTAGTTACTCACACATGTACCACTGGGACATACATTCACTCACTAACACACTCTTACACACACTTACCCACCCATACAGTCTATCACAGATGCACTCTTGAAACCATCCACCCAGTGAATCACCCACTCACACATCTATGCACAGAGTCGCACACACCCCACCCACACAAACACTCAGGCACCCATACAGATACTCAGACAACCAATCAATAACTCATATAGACACTCATGTAGCTATTCACAAACCCCTGCAGCCACTTACACAGCAACAGACAGACGGATACAGACCTTTAACCAAGTTTAGTCACTAACCCATGCATTCAGTAAGATACACCTAATCACTCACTTATAGAGTTAGTCACGCACCTACTAAATCATCCATACAGACACTTATACACCCACTCATTCTTCAATACGCCTTTCCCTATATATATTAAAAATATTTAAACTTTACAGAAACACACAGTCACTGGATGATGTCATCAGTGATGTCATTTGAGATGTCATCAGTGATGTCATCAGTGATGTCACTGACCATGTCATGAGTGATGTAATATGTGACGTCATCAGCAGTGCATTGCGGGGCGCAAGTTATAGTTAGCTGAACTAACTATAACGGGGGAATTTCACGGGTTTTGTACAAGTGCAATGTCCAACTAACTATAACTGTCCCTAAAACCTATGGTTTTTTCAGTGAATATATATATATATATGACCAGCCAGCATACAAGATGGGGCAAGGAAATAGCAGCAATGGCCCAGGTATCCAAAGAATCCTTTTATTTTATTTGATATCACCATCGGGTGCGGACATGAGACCAACGCGTTTCAGCCGTAGCTTTCAACAGGGTCGTAGATTTTCCAATGTGCAGAAAGTGTTTTTAAAGGGACAATCCCCTTTACCTCATCAAAATTAAAAACAATACCTAGACTGCTACATTTTATAACAATAGGCACATTTTCCCTTCCGTGTTGCTTTCCAATGTGTGACCAGTTCAATTCTTGTTTTGTTTTAATTTGTAATATACTTTTTATCCTTTTTTGGTTTCGATTTTGTCTCATTTGAGAAATTTCGACAAAGTACCCAAAATGTCCATAATAAATCATAAACAGGTCAAACAATATATAAACATTTTACAAAAGGAATTTTTGGGGGAAAATATTGGGAAATGCATCTCTCTGGGAGAGGAATATTAATGAAAAAAGGTCAAACAAGCAAGTGAAATCTAATATAATAAAAAAGAAGGAGTTGTGTTATATACAAAAGATCCCTTTGTATATAACTTCTTCTTGCAATTTCAGCAATCTATTCTATTCCATAGCTAATCAAAGAGGGTGTATAATCTATATGGAAGGGGTGTTAAGTCAATCAAAGTGTAATTAATTAAGTGATTTGCCTGCATTAACATATCATAATTCATTATGAAATTAAAGTGCAAATACTTGGGAGAATGATTTAAGTTCTGTGCAATCTTCATCATATATTTCAAATTTTATTAAAATGCAATTCAATTGTAAACATATTTTCTCATATGTGCAAAAATCGCATACAGTACTATACCTTAAAAATAGAAAGATAAAGAGGAGAAAATATAAAAAAATATGAACAATTTCTCACATTTTAACCTTATCAAGGATATATCTATTAAGATTGCATTCTCAAATATAACAAACTGCTTTGTTTTTACATTGACATATCATAATCCCTTATGAAAATAAAGTCCAAATGCTTAGGAAGATGATTTGAGTTCCATGCAATCTCCTTTGTAAATCTAATTAAAGTGCAATTCATTTGCAAACGTATTTTTTCAATTAAACATATTATTTCATAAACATATTTCTTCGTACTTTTTCATATGTGCAAAAATCACATACAGTACCATATCTTTATATGAAAAGAAAAGATTTAAGAGGAGAAAATATTAAAGAATATAAATGGTTATAAATACATTCCTCAAAATGTTTACCTTATAAACCCCCTTAAAAGATATACCTTATTGAGACTACATTCTCAGGAACCCTTATTTAATAAAGTGAAAAACAAGAATTCTTCTATAACTAATCATCTAATTATTTGTCATTTGCAGCTGTATGAAAAGATTTTTCCTATATAAAGATCCCTTAATATTATCTATTATTTTCTTATTGTATAGGTTCAAAACCTCTTTTTTTCTACAAAGACTCACCACTACCTTTTTGAATTACGATTAGATTTCGCATTCGTATCACTTCAAAATACCAGTTGTTGATACAATCGGAGATCTGAAATCCAATTTTCATAGCAAAGATTATTTCACAGATCCAAATTCCATTCTAATGAAAGCCCTCAATTGTTAAAATTGCAAATCAAGTGTTACAAAATAATAAACAACTCCGGATCTGCATTTAGTCCATAAGGAACCTCAGTACCCATTGATATTATCATTTTGTTTCTTCTGTGCAGAGTTCTAACTCTCTATTTCCTCCTTGAGGTTTTTTTTGCAATATGCTTCACACCATAATATTTCATGTTGTCTGCATTTCCGTCATGCACTTCCCAGATGTACTTTGCCATGGAATACTGAAAATCTTTTTATCGATCAGAGGTGTTGCAGAATATGGAGTTTAAGTTTATTAATGGTACTACTCACGTATTTGATTCCACAAGTGCTTTCTAGCTCATGTTTCACATTTAATCCATTCTTGTACTCCCTTCATGTTTCCATATATTGTTTTATATTCTATGGTATTACATCCATAAGTAGATGCTCTGCATTTGGGGTATTTCCAGAAACCCTATTTTTTGCTCATTAGCCAATTCACAGACCTGCTTCTCATTATACTGTCAGGTGTCATGTAGCTTCTCGTGAGGAGGTCCCCTAAGGATGCTTATTTACTGTAAGTAATGTTAGAAGATTCAGGGAGTAAGCTTTTAAGGTCATCATCCATCTTTAAAAGCTTCCAATTCTCTTGTAATAATTCTCTTACTTTCTTGGATCCATCATAATCAGTGATATATCTAGTAATTTGTGTCTCATTATCAGATGTAGCCCCATCTTCAATGTTTCTTGTTTTTTTGTTCCAGCTTTCTGAAGGGCGTCTCTCAGGACCATATCTCTCATTTCCTTAGCCTGTTGATTCCTCTGAGCAACTCCGCCTGGCTCTCAAAACTTTCCCATAGGGGACACTTCATGTTAAATAAATATATATATATATATATATATATATTATCTACTGGCGGTCGCCAGTAGATAGTTATAGTTAGGACCTATTTTCCATAGGAAATCTGCAACATTCTATTTGAAATAACTCTTGCGTCGGTTGACGAATCTTCACGAAATTTTCAAACTTTGTGGCCCGCTCCGGTCCGCTCCTATCCTGAAAGTCTCGGGGTGATTCGTCAAGCGGGGGCCGAGATAAAAGGGGGGTCCCAAAACGTGTTTTCCCCATTCATTTTCCCATAGGAAACTTTAGCCACGGCTACAGCCCGAACTGCTGAACGGAATTACACCAAATTTGGCAAAGAGGTATTTCTTGGTTCAGAAAGAACCCTTTTTGTTAAATGGTGTAAATCCGTTCAGTAGTTCCTGAGTAAATCAAAAGGAAAATCACATATATATCTATGGCCGTGTCGGATTCGCGCACCCTGAGCGCACCCTCCCGATCACGAGCTGCATGCTAATTGGCTGTCAAGTGGCTGACAACACTCCAAATCAGGAACTGTTGGCAGCCATTTTATGCCTCGGTAGAACCGAGGCACAGAAACGCAAAACGCAAAACGCACAAAGGGGGCAGGGTAGAAACACCCTGACCCCCTAGGTCTGCTCAGGGGGTCCCACAAGGACCCCCTGGGCAGAAAAAAGCATTTTTTTTTAAAACAAATCGGCGGGATGCGCTTAGGGTGCGCGGATCCCGCCAAAAAAAAAGAAAAGAAGCGCGGTCTCCCGCGCTACGTTGTTAATTGGCCCACGGGTGGGCCAAGTCCTGGGGGCATGCGGGGGGTTATGAAATTAATGAATGAGGGGGCCTCTAAGGCCCCCCCAAGCCCCAGGGACCGCCACCCCCCGGGGCTTTAAAAACAAATGGTGCGGGAGGGCTCTCGGCCCTCCCGCAGCCCCGGGGACCGCCACCCGCCGGGGCTTCTTTTTTTTATTTTCTAAGTACCTGTGTGGGGGGCTTCAGCCCCCCCACATGCCCCGGGGACCACCACCTCCCTGGGGCACTAAAGATTTAAATATGGGGGTCCGTTACGGACCCCCAGAGCACCGGGGACCACCACCTCCCCGGGGCTTTCAAGATGGTGGGAGGGGGGCCGCACGGCCCCCCTCCTGGAGCCCTTGATGGCCCTGGGGACCGCCACCCCCCAGGGACGGCTCCTGCTGTGTACCGGGGTGCCTACCCCCGGGACACTGTAGTTTGCTATGGCAGGGCGGGAGCCACGCGGCTTCCGTCCTGTCATAGCAAACTGCTTTGGTTTTGGAAGAGAGAGCAGGAAACCTGCTCTCTCTTCCAAAAACCAAAGACAAATGCTTTTCCACACGGGGAGCTGCATCTTAGCAGCTCCCCATGTGGAAAAGCAATGCCGGCTCCCGAGGGACGCGTGGAGCTGGCGGGACCATGGGGGATTGGGGACCCCCACGGTCCCCAACGGAGAGGGCCAGCCCCAAGGGATGGGGTCCCCAGGGCTACAAGTGGCCCGGGAGGGGGGCCACGCGGCCCCCCTCCCCAAAATTTAATTTTTATTAAAAAAAAAACAAAAAAAAACAAAGGCCGGCCCCGGGGGATGGGGTCCCCGGGGCCATAAGTGGCCTGAGGAGGGGGGCAACGCAGCCCCCCTCCATCAGTTATTTAAAAAAAAAAGAAGGCCATGCCCCGGGGGATGTGGTCCCCGGGGCCGATTAAGCCCACCAGGTACCTCCAGTAAGCGCCACAGAGCTGCGTTGCAGAGTGTTGTAAAAAGGGGAGTGGCCTCTGAACACCTCTCTGCAACGCAGCTCTCTGGCGCATACTGGAGGTACCTGGTGGGCTAGTTGGCCCCTAGGGACCCTCGGGATTGAGGAGGAATTAATTCTCCAACTTAAAACGCGCCACAGGGCATGTTTGCAGACATGTCACTTCAGGCCCCACCCCCTTCCTTCACCATTGTGCAAATATTCCTCTAAAATCAGCCGAACTACGAATTCCGATTTACTCACCTGTTATCAGGAGAGACCTTAGTGCTGCATCTTTGAGCCCAGTACTGATCCTGAAAAGTAATTCTAACCGTACTTACCAGTAACTTGAATTTCCTTCCATAGGCTAACATTCACTGGTTTCACTTAGAAATTCTTCTAAGTGTGGAGTTTTGGAACTTTATAATATTCCTCTAAAATCAGCTGAACTACGAATTCCAATTTACTCACCTGTTATCAGGAGAGACCTCAGTGCTGCATCTTTGAGCCCAGTACAGATCCTGAAAAGTAATTCTAACCGTACTTACCAGTAACTTGAATTTCCTTCCATAGGCTAACATTGACTGGTTTCACTTGGAAATTCTTCTAAGTGTGGAGTTTTGGAACTTTATAATATTCCTCTAAAATCAGCCGAACTACGAATTCCGATTTACTCACCTGTTATCAGGAGAGAACCCAGTGCTGCATCTTTAGCCCAGCACTGACCCTGAAAAGTAATTCTAACCGTACTTACCAGTAACTTGTATTTCCTTCCATAGGAATCCATTGTCTGGTTTTCAGCAGAAAAGTTTCAAAGTGTCGATTTTCACAAACTACAAATATTCCTTAAAAATCGCCTGTATGACTTAAACGCATTCTTTCAACTGTTTACAGGAGATGCACCAGTGCTGGATCCAGGATCCAGCACTGAGTAAGAAAAAGTAATGATAACACTACTTACCTGCTAAGTGAATTTCCTCCCATAGGATAACATTGGTGATTCTATGTGAAGAAGTTTCTAAGTGTCAACTTTTAAAATACAATAATATTCCTTAAAAATCACTACTGTAACCAAAATGCTTTTACTCAACTGTTTACAGGATATTGTACCAGGACTGAATCTAGGATCCAGTCCTGTGGTTAGAAAAGTAATCCATAAAGTAACTAATTGCATTTAACTAGAAATTCACATTGAGTTCAATGTTGCATTGTGTTTGAAATTGTGTTGCCCATTGCAACAACTGTAACTACTGTACTTAAAAGTCTATTGCCTCTTTGCAAAGTATTTAAACTAAAGTAATTCATTCTGAGAAAGTATATTTTGTAATGTAATGTATAATGTAATTACAATGTAATTTAAAAAATAAAATATCTAAAAATAAATAGTTTAAAAAAATGTAGTAAATCAGTATCAAAAAATAAATATAACAATTAATACATTTAAAAATTATCATTTACAAAACCTTTGAAATTCACTGAAAAAAACCATAGGTTTCAGACATGTTATAGTTAGGAATTAGCATTTAAAAAACCTTTGAAATTCACTGAAAAAACCATAGGTTTCAGGCACGTTATAGTTAGAAATTAGCATTTAAAAACCTTACAAATTCACTGAAAAAACCATAGGTTTTAGGGACAGTTATAGGTAGTTGGACATTGCACTCGTACAAAACCCGTGAAATTCCCCCGTTATAGTTAGTTCAGCTAACTATAACTCGCGCCCCGCAATGCACTGCTGATGACGTCACATATTACATCACTCATGACATGGTCAGTGACATCACTGATGACATCACTGATGACATCTCAAATGACATCACTGATGTCATCACTGATGACATCATCCACGTGATAATCTGATGCACCTCCTCACACCCTAATATAACCTTTGATACACCCACTCTAAATTACAGACTGCCATTCGCAAGACCATAGACACTCCAACACCAATAACTACATACCCACTCACTGATTCTTAGGTCTACACACACATCCACTCACTCACCCGTACAGTCACTCATACTTACGGTCACTCAGTACAGGACTATCATATGCACTCATACTCCTATATAGACACTCAAACACCGCCACTCATCCATAGAGGTACTCACACACCTAGTCAGTCATGCAAATAATTAAACACACTGCCATTTACTCACCTATACAGTTATACACACACCAGCTCACTTACTCATACAAATACTAGCACATTCTTACGCTCTTATACAATCACTGATACAAGAACACACTCATCCACACAGTCACTAACACAATCACACACTCTCGCTTATAGCTATTTATATACTCCAACACACATATATACAGCCTTTCACATATGTAGTTACTCACACATGTACCACTGGGACATACATTCACTCACTAACACACTCTTACACACACTTACCCACCCATACAGTCTATCACAGATGCACTCTTGAAACCATCCACCCAGTGAATCACCCACTCACACATCTATGCACAGAGTCGCACACACCCCACCCACACAAACACTCAGGCACCCATACAGATACTCAGACAACCAATTAATAACTCATATAGACACTCATGTAGCTATTCAAAAACCCATGCAGCCACTTATACAGCAACAGACAGACGGATACAGACATTCACACAGTTTAGTCACTAACCCATGCATTCAGTAAGATACGTTTAATCACTCACTTATAGAGTTAGTCATGCACCTACTAAATCATCCATACAGACACTTATACACCCACTCATTCTTCAATACGCCTTTCCCTATATATATTAAGAATATTTAAACTTTACAGAAACACACAGTCACTGGATGATGTCATCAGTGATGTCATTTGAGATGTCATCAGTGATGTCATCAGTGATGTCACTGGCCATGTCATGAGTGATGTAATATGTGACGTCATCAGCAGTGCATTGCGGGGGCGCGAGTTATAGTTAGCTGAACTAACTATAACGGGGGAATTTCACGGGTTTTGTACGAGTGCAATGTCCAACTACCTATAACTGTCCCTAAAACCTATGGTTTTTCAGTGAATTTGTAAGGTTTTTAAATGCTAATTTCTACTATAACGTGCCTGAAACCTATGCTTTTTTCAGTGAATATATATATATATATATACATACATGCATATATATATATTCACTTAAAAACCATAGGTTTCAGGCACGTTATAGTTAGAAATTAGCATTTAAAAACCTTTGAAATTCACTGAAAAAACCATAGGTTTCAGGCACGTTATAGTTAGAAATTAGCATTTAAAAAACCTTAGAAATTTACTGAAAAAACCATAGGTTTTAGGGACAGTTATAGTTAGTTGGACATTTCACTCGTACAAAACCAAAGAAATTCCCCTGTTATAGTTAGTTCAGCTAACTATAACTCGCGCACCCGCAATGCACTGCTGATGACGTCACATATTACATCACTCATGACATGGTCAGTGACATCACTGATGACATCACTGATGACATCTCAAATGACATCACTGATGACATCATCCAGTGACTGTGTGTTTCTGTAAAGTTTAAATATGTTTAATATATATAGGGAAAGGCGTATTGAAGAATGAGTGGGTGTATAAGTGTCTGAATGTATGATTTAGTAGGTGCGTGACTGACTCTATAAGTGAGTGATTAAACGTATCTTACTGAATGCATGGGCTAGTGACTAAACTGTGTGAATGTCTGTATCCGTCTGTCTGTTGGTGTGTAAGCGGCTGCATGGGTTTGCGAATAGCTACATGAGTGTCTATATGGGTTATTGATTGGTTGTCTGAGTATCTGTATGGGTGCCTGAGTGTTTGTGTGGGTGGGGTGTGTGTGACTCTGTGCATAGGTGTGTGAGTGGGTGATTCACTGGGTGCATGGTTTCAAGAGTGCATCTGTGATGGACTGTATGGGTGGGTGAGTGTGTGTATGGGTGTGTTAGTGAGTGAATGTATATCTCAGTGGTACATGTGTGAGTAACTACATATGTGAAAGGCAGTATATATGTGTGTTGGAGTATATAAATGGCTATAAGTGAGAGTGTGTGATTGTGAGAGTGGCTGTATGGATGAGGGTGTGCTTGTATCAGTGATTGTATAAGAGCATAAGAATGTGCTAGTATTTGTATGAGTAATTGAGCTGGTGTGTGTATAACTGTATAGGTGAGTAAATGGCAGTGTGATTAATTATTTGCATGACTGACTAGGTGTGTGAGTACCTCTATGAATGAGTGGCGGTGTGTGAGTGTCTATATAGGTGTATGAGTGCATATGATAGTCCTAGTACTGAGTGACCATAAGTATGAGTTACTGTATGGGTGAGTGAGTGGATGTGTAAACCTAAGAATCAGTGAGTGGGTATGTAGTTATTGGTGTTGGAGTGTCTATGGTTTTGAGAATGGCAGTCTGTAATTTAGAGTGGGTGTATCAAAGTTTATATTAGGGTGTGAGAAGATGCATCAAATTATCACATGGATGATGTCATCAGTGATGTCATCAGTGATGTCATTTGAGATGTCATTAGTGATGTCATCAGTGATGTCACTGACCATGTTATGAGTGATGTAATATGTGACGTCATCAGCAGTGCATTGCGGGGGCGCGAGTTATAGTTAGCTGAACTAACTATAACGGGGGAATTTCACGGGTTTTGTACGAGTGCAATGTTCAACTACCTATAACTGTCCCTAAACCTATGGTTTTTTCAGTAATTTGTAGTTTAAATGCTAATTTCTAACTATAACGTGCCTGAAACCTATGCTTTTTCAGTGAATATATATATATATATATACATACATGCATATATATATATTCACTTAAAAAACCATAGGTTTCAGGCACGTTATAGTTAGAAATTAGCATTTAAAAAACCTTTGAAATTCACTGAAAAAACCATAGGTTTCAGGCACGTTATAGTTAGAAATTAGCATTTAAAAAACCTTAGAAATTTACTGAAAAAACCATAGGTTTTAGGGACAGTTGTAGTTAGTTGGACATTTCACTCGTACAAAACCAAAGAAATTCCCCTGTTATAGTTAGTTCAGCTAACTATAACTCGCGCCCCCGCAATGCACTGCTGATGACGTCACATATTACATCACTCATGACATGGTCAGTGACATCACTGATGACATCTCAAATGACATCACTGATGACATCATCCAGTGACTGTGTGTTTCTGTAAAGTTTAAATATGTTTAATATATATAGGGAAAGGCGTATTGAAGAATGAGTGGGTGTATAAGTGTCTGAATGGATGATTTAGTAGGTGCGTGACTGACTCTATAAGTGAGTGATTAAACGTATCTTACTGAATGCATGGGCTAGTGACTAAACTGTGTGAATGTCTGTATCCGTCTGTCTGTTGGTGTGTAAGCGGCTGCATGGGTTTGCGAATAGCTACATGAGTGTCTATATGGGTTATTGATTGGTTGTCTGAGTATCTGTATGGGTGCCTGAGTGTTTGTGTGGGTGGGGTGTGTGTGACTCTGTGCATAGGTGTGTGAGTGGGTGATTCACTGGGTGCATGGTTTCAAGAGTGCATCTGTGATGGACTGTATGGGTGGGTGAGTGTGTGTATGGGTGTGTTAGTGAGTGAATGTATATCTCAGTGGTACATGTGTGAGTAACTACATATGTGAAAGGCAGTATATATGTGTGTTGGAGTATATAAATGGCTATAAGTGAGAGTGTGTGATTGTGAGAGTGGCTGTATGGATGAGGGTGTGCTTGTATCAGTGATTGTATAAGAGCATAAGAATGTGCTAGTATTTGTATGAGTAATTGAGCTGGTGTGTGTATAACTGTATAGGTGAGTAAATGGCAGTGTGATTAATTATTTGCATGACTGACTAGGTGTGTGAGTACCTCTATGGATGAGTGGCGGTGTGTGAGTGTCTATATAGGTGTATGAGTGCATATGATAGTCCTGTACTGAGTGACCATAAGTATGAGTTACTGTACGGGTGAGTGAGTGGATGTGTGTGTAAACCTAAGAATCAGTGAGTGGGTATGTAGTTATTGGTGTTGGAGTGTCTATGGTTTTGAGAATGGCAGTCTGTAATTTAGAGTGGGTGTATCAAAGGTTATATTAGGGTGTGAGAAGATGCATCAAATTATCACATGGATGATGTCATCAGTGATGTCATCAGTGATGTCATTTGAGATGTTATTAGTGATGTCATCAGTGATGTCACTGACCATGTTATGAGTGATGTAATATGTGACGTCATCAGCAGTGCATTGCGGGGCGCGAGTTATAGTTAGCTGAACTAACTATAACGGGGGAATTTCACGGGTTTTGTACGAGTGCAATGTCCAACTACCTATAACTGTCCCTAAAACCTATGGTTTTTTCAGTGAATTTGTAAGGTTTTTTAAATGCTAATTTCTAACTATAACGTGCCTGAAACCTATGCTTTTTTCAGTGAATATATATATATATACATACATGCATATATATATATTCACTTAAAAAACCATAGGTTTCAGGCACGTTATAGTTAGAAATTAGCATTTAAAAAACCTTTGAAATTCACTGAAAAAACCATAGGTTTCAGGCACGTTATAGTTAGAAATTAGCATTTAAAAAACCTTAGAAATTTACTGAAAAAACCATAGGTTTTAGGGACAGTTATAGTTAGTTGGACATTTCACTCGTACAAAACCAAAGAAATTCCCCCGTTATAGTTAGTTCAGCTAACTATAACTCGCGCCCCCGCAATGCCCTGCTGATGACGTCACATATTACATCACTCATGACATGGTCAGTGACATCACTGATGACATCACTGATGACATCTCAAATGACATCACTGATGACATCATCCAGTGACTGTGTGTTTCTGTAAAGTTTAAATATGTTTAATATATATAGGGAAAGGCGTATTGAAGAATGAGTGGGTGTATAAGTGTCTGAATGGATGATTTAGTAGGTGCGTGACTGACTCTATAAGTGAGTGATTAAACGTAACTTACTGAATGCATGGGCTAGTGACTAAACTGTGTGAATGTCTGTATCCGTCTGTCTGTTGGTGTGTAAGCGGCTGCATGGGTTTGCGAATAGCTACATGAGTGTCTATATGGGTTATTGATTGGTTGTCTGAGTATCTGTATGGGTGCCTGAGTGTTTGTGTGGGTGGGGTGTGTGTGACTCTGTGCATAGGTGTGTGAGTGGGTGATTCACTGGGTGCATGGTTTCAAGAGTGCATCTGTGATGGACTGTATGGGTGGGTGAGTGTGTGTATGGGTGTGTTAGTGAGTGAATGTATATCTCAGTGGTACATGTGTGAGTAACTACATATGTGAAAGGCAGTATATATGTGTGTTGGAGTATATAAATGGCTATAAGTGAGAGTGTGTGATTGTGAGAGTGGCTGTATGGATGAGGGTGTGCTTGTATCAGTGATTATATAAGAGCATAAGAATGTGCTAGTATTTGTATGAGTAATTGAGCTGGTGTGTGTATAACTGTATAGGTGAGTAAATGGCAGTGTGATTAATTATTTGCAAGACTGACTAGGTGTGTGAGTACCTCTATGGATGAGTGGCGGTGTGTGAGTGTCTATATAGGTGTATGAGTGCATATGATAGTCCTGTACTGAGTGACCATAAGTATGAGTTACTGTACGGGTGAGTGAGTGGATGTGTGGTAAACCTAAGAATCAGTGAGTGGGTATGTAGTTATTGGTGTTGCAGTGTCTATGGTTTTGAGAATGGCAGTCTGTAATTTAGTGTGGGTGTATCAAAGGTTATATTAGGGTGTGAGAAGATGCATCAAATTATCACATGGATGATGTCATCAGTGATGTCATCAGTGATGTCATTTGAGATGTCATTAGTGATGTCATCAGTGATGTCACTGACCATGTTATGAGTGATGTAATATGTGACGTCATCAGCAGTGCATTGCAGGGCGCGAGTTATAGTTAGCTGAACTAACTATAACGGGGGAATTTCTCTGGTTTTGTACGAGTGAAATGTCCAACTAACTATAACTGTCCCTAAAACCTATGGTTTTTTCAGTGAATTTCTAAGGTTTTTTAAATGCTAATTTCTAACTATAACGTGCCTGAAACCTATGGTTTTTTCAGTGAATATATATATATATATATATATATATATATTACCTACTGGCGGTCGTTATAGTTAGGCCCTTGTTTCTATTCAAAAAGCGTTTTTTCTTTTGCCAATATCTTTATCGCCGTTTGAAGAATCTTCGCAAAATTTTCAAAACTAATGCTTCACTCAGGTCAGCTCCTGTCTTGAAAGTTTCGGGGTGATTCGTCAAGTGGGGGCCAAGAAAAAAGGGGGTCCCAAAACGCGTTTTTCCCATGTTAATTTCCATAGGAACTTTAGACACAGCTATAGCCCGAACTGCTGAACGGAATTACTCCAAATTTGGCAAAAAGGTTGCTCTTGGTTCAGAAAGCGACCTTTTTTTTTAAATGGTGTAAATCCATTCAGTAGTTGCTGAGAAATTCAAAAAATAAACATATCGATATCTGAGGGCTGAGGAGGATTCGCGAACCCTCCCGAGCATGAGCTTGATTCTGATTGGCTGTCAACACTCCAAACCAGGAAGTGTTGGCAGCCATCTTGTGACTCAGTAAAACCAAGTCACAAGACAGTAAAAAAAA
This sequence comes from Calotriton arnoldi, assembly GCA_963921515.1. NCBI lineage: Eukaryota > Metazoa > Chordata > Amphibia > Caudata > Salamandridae > Calotriton > Calotriton arnoldi. Next base: position 98,614 of record CAWUFW010019833.1, read on the forward strand.
GCAAAAAAACCAAGAAAAGGGGGCAGGGTAGAAACACCCTGACCCCCTAGGCCTGCTCAGGGGTTTCCACAAGGACCCTCAAGGCCACAAAAAGCATTTTTTTTTAAATTTCGGCCGAATTCGTGCTGGGTGCATGAATCCGGTGGAATTTTTTTTTTTTTTAAATGAAGCACTTCGTTTCTTTGAGCCCCCCGGGTGGGCAAGGTCCCGGGGGCAATGTTTCATTAATGTGTGAGGGCCTTGCAGGCCCCTGCAGCCCCAGGCACTGCCACCTCCCTGGGGCTTAGTTTATTATGCACAGGGGCACGTGGCCCCCCTCGCAGCCCCGGGGACCCCCACAGCCCCGGGGCTTTCTTATTCAAATGCATGAGGGGCTCCTCCCCCACACTTCCCCAGGGACCGCCACCTCCCCAGGCCATTGGTAATTATGATGGGTGGGGCATCGCTGGCCCCCAAAGCCCCAGGTACCGCCACGTACCCGGGGCTTCAATTTAAAGAAAAAGTGTGGGGGAGCTCCTGCCCCCCCAAGCCTCGGGGACTGCCACCTCCCCAGGGCTTCAATAATTTAAGTTAGTGTGGGGGGCTCCTGCCCCTCCCCACACTGACCTGGGTACCACCACCTCCCCGGGGCACACTTCATTAAAATGCAGGGGTCCGTTGCGGCCCCTCCCCGGGGACCACAACCTCCCCGGGGCTTTAAACAGTTGGGAGGGGGACCGCGCAGCCCCCCCTCCTGGAGCCCTAGATGGCCCTGGGGACCGCCACCCCCCAGGGATGGCTCCTGCAATATCCCGGGGTGCCCACCCCAGGGACATTGCCATTTGCTGTGGCAGGGCAGGAACATGGCTCCCGCCCTGCCATAGCAAACACTGCTTTGCCTCTTTGAAGCGAGAGCAGGAAACCTGCTCTCGCTTTCAAGAAGCAAAGCAGAATTGCTTAGGGACACGGGAGCTGCATGTTAGCAGCTCCCCTTGCCCAAAAGCAATGCCAGCTCCCGCAGGAGGTGGGGAGCCGGCTGGGACCACGGGGTATTGGGGCTGGGGGATGGGGTCCACGGGACCAAAAGTGGCCCAGGGAAGGGGGGCCACGCGGCCCCCCTCCTATTAAAAATAAATTTTAAAAAAGAGGCACAGCCCCGGGGGATGGGGTCCCCGGGGCTGAAAAAGGCCTCTGAAGGAGGGCTGCGTGGCCCCCTTCCTTTAAAAAAAATTAAAATATATGGCCATGCCCCGGGGGGATGGGGTCCCATGGGCAGTAATCGACATCAGGAGGGGGGCACCCTTCCCAGTTTTTTAAAAATTATTTTAATAAAAAATGGGTCAGGCCCTGGGGGATGGGGACCCCAGGGCCCAAAAATCTATTAAGAGAAGGGGGGGCCACACAGCCCCTCTTTTAAAAAAAAAAAAAGAAAGGACAAGCCGGCATCTCGCCAGAGGCCCCTCCTCCTCCCTGCATCACTCTGCAAACGCACCTCCTGGCGCGTTCTGGGTTGGGGATTAAGTCGCATTGAATCCTGAGGGTCCCTGGGGGCCAACTAGCCCACCAGGTACCTCCAGTAAACCCCACACAGTGAGTTTGCTGGAGGTGGTCCGAGGCCACACCCCTTTTTACACCACTCTGCAAACGCGCCTCTTGGCACATTACTGGTGGGGCAAAGAGGTCCTCTTGTGTCCTGAGGACCTCAGGACTAAAGTGAACTTCATCCCCCGAGCAGCAGTGCGCCAGGAGGTGCGTTTGCAGAGTGGTGTAAAAAGGGGGCATGGCTCCAGACCACTCTCAGCAATCCAGCTGTGTGGGGCTTACTGGAGGTACCTGGTGGGCTAGTTGGCCCCCAAGGACCCACAGGAAGCAATGGGACTTCATCCCCCAACCAAGAGCACGCCAGGAGGCGTGTTTGCAGAGTGGTGGAGAAAGGGGGCGGGACCTGTGTCCACCTCTCAGCAATCCCACTAGCTAGGGCTTACTGGAGGTATCAGGTAGGCTAGTTGGCTCCTAAGGACCCCGAGCAGCAAAGGGGACTTTAATCCCCATCCAAGAGCATGCCAGGAGGTGTGTTTGCAGAGTGGTGGGCAAAGGGGGCAGTCCGGCTGTGTGTGGGACTTACTAGAGGTAATAGGAGGGGTAGTTGGCCCCCAAAGATGTCCTTGGGGCCAACTACGCCTCCTGTTACCTCCAGTAAGTCCCACACAATGGGATTGCTAAGAGGTCTTCGGAGGCCACGCCCCCCTTTCTCCACCACTCTGCAAACACGCCTTTTGGCACACTACGGGTTGGGGGATGAAGTCCAATTTACTCCTGAGGGACTTTGGGGGCCAAGAAGCCCTCCTGGTACCTCCTGTAAGTCCTATGCAGCAGAATTCCGGAGCGCTGGTCGGAGGCCCAGCACCCTTCCTCCACCACTCTGCAAACGCGACTACCAGTTAAAGAAGCATTTGTAATGTAATAGGTCTTTCATTTGCAAGAGTTAGAGCTATTGGCGTTGTAAATGTAAAAGTTTTTTACTAATGTTTTTTGGAGTGGAGTGGATGTACATTGTGTGTAGTGAAATTACACACAACAGCCTATCAGCGGCCTTTGACACCGTCTCCCACCGCACACTAGTCACCAGACTACACGACACAGGCATACAAGGAACAGCCCTGGACTGGATCCAATCATTTCACACCGGAAGAAGCCAAAGGATCAGACTCCCACCCTTCCTCTCCGACCCCACGAAAATCACCTGCGGAGTCCCACAGGGTTCATCACTGAGCCCCACCCTCTTCAACATCTACATGGCCCCCCTCGCAGCCATCGTCCAACAACACGGCCTCAACATCGTATCCTACGCCGACGACACCCAGCTCATCCTCTCCCTCACCAAAGACCCCACCACTGCCAAACTCAACTTCCAGAAAGGAATGCAAGACGTCACAGTCTGGATGACCAGCAGTTGCCTGAAGCTCAACGCCGAGAAGACAGAAGTCCTCGTCCTCTGTACCACCCCTTCTGCATGGGACAGCACCTGGTGGCCGACTGCCCTCGGAAGCCCACCTACCCCCTCAGACCACGCCAAGAACCTCGGCATCGTACTTGACTCATCACTCACCGTGAACCGACAGGTCAACGCCGTCACCTCCAGCTGCTTCAACACCCTCCGCATCCTCCGCAAGACCTTCAAGTGGATCCCCCCTGAGTCAAGGAAGACAGTCACCCACGCACTCATCACAAGCAGACTGGACTATGGAAACGCACTCTATGCCGGCATCAACAAGTCCCTACTCTGCAAACTCCAGACAGTACAGAACACCGCCGCCAGACTCGTCCTCGGCATCCCCCGACACGAACACATCAGCCAACACCTACGAAGTCTCCACTGGCTCCCCATGGAGAAAAGAGTCACTTTCAAAATCCTCACTCACGCCTAGAAATGCCTACACAACACAACGGACCCAAATACCTCAACGACAGAATCAACTTCCACGTACCCAAAAAAAACCTCCGATCTTCCAACCTCACACTGGCCGAAACCCTGCGCATCCACAGAGACAGAGCAGGCGGAAGAGCCTTCTCTCACATTGCAGCCAAGACCTGGAACGAGCTACTGGCAGACATCAGACGCGCCCCCTCCCTGAACACCTTCAGGAAGACCCTCAAGACCTGGTTTTTCGGCTAAACAGATCTGCAGACCCCCCCATCAGCGCCTTGAGACTCTCACGGTTGAGTAGCGTGCTTACAATTCCCTGATTGATTGATTGTTGTGCAGTGAAATTGTATGGATAGGAAGTATGTGGTATTTAGTGTATAGGAATTATGTAGAGTGGGATTATGTGTTATGGAGAGTAATTATGTGGTACGGTAGTGTGTCTTGTGGAGTGGTAACCTCAGGTTTAGTCTTCCTCGTTTCCATAGAAGCTAAAATATGAACTCAATGAGACAAAAAAGAAGGAATCACTATGGAGCACTTCTGGACCTAGTCAGAGGTATGAGCAGGGCTACTGGAATTATGCAACTGTTTGCCTGCACCGACATTCGCACAATTATACATTTTCCGCATTAGCCACATAATCTGTCATCTGCTGCCTAATCTGCAGATTTGAACAAAAAAAGCCTTGTTTCTAGCTCAAATGGCTCAAACGTTACCAAAAATGCAGCGACAAGTGTTACAGCGTTGTGGAAGGTCCTTTGCAAACCTAGAATGGTCACCTGTTACTTATTGCTAAATGTGGGTGCTAAATTGGTACTAATGGTGTGCAAGCCACTCTTGCTTCTTTCTGCGCCTCTCTTGCCTCTTTCTGCATTTCTGTTGCTTCTTTCTGCACCTTTCTTTCTTTTTCTGCACTTCTCTTGCCTCTTTCTGCAAATCTCTTGTACTTTCTGCACCTCTTTTGCCTCTTTCTGCACCTCACTTGCTTCTTTGTGCACCCCTGTTGCCTCTTTCTGCACCCGCTTCCCTCTTTCTGGACCCTTCCTGCTTCTTTCTGCATCTCTGTTCCTTGTTTCTGCACTTCTTTTGTTTCTTTCTGCACTTCTCTTGCTTCTTTCTGCACCCCTCTTGCCTCTTTCTCCACCCCTCTTCCCCCTTTCTGCATCTCTGTTGCTTTTTTCTGTACTTCTCTTTTCTCTTTCTCCACCCCTCTTCCCTCTTCCTGCACTTCTGTTGCTTCTTTCTGCACCCGTGCCTCTTTCACACCCCTCTTCCCGCACCCCTCTTGCCTCTTTCTGCACCTCTGTTCCTTCTTTCTGCACTTCTTTTGTTTCTTTCTGCACCTCTCACTTCTTTCTGCACCCCTTTTGCATCGTTCTGCACCCCTCTTCCCTCTTTCTGCACCCCTCTTGCCTCTTTCTGCAGCTCTGTTCCTTCTTTCTGCACTTCTTCTGTTTTGTTTCTTCAGCTCTCTTGCTTCTTTCTGCACCCCCTTGTCTCTTTCTCCACCCATCCAGCCTCTTTCTGCACCCCTGTTACCTCTTTCTGCACCTCTGTTCTCTCTTTCTGCACTTCTTTTGTTTCTTTCTGCACATCTCTTGCTTCTTTCTGTACCCCACGTGCCTCTTTCTGCACCCCTCTTCCCTCTTTTTGCACCCCTCTTGCCTCTTTCTGCACCTTTGGTGCTTCTTTCTGCACTCCTCGTTTCTTTCTACACTCCTCATGCCTCTTTCACGCACCTCTTCCCTCTTTGTGCACCCCTCTTGCCTCTTTCTGCACCTCTGTTCTTTCTGCACTTCTTTTGTTTCTTTCTGCACCTTGCTTCTTTTTGCACCCCTTTTGCCTCTTTCTGCACCCCTCTTGCCTCTTTCTGCACCTCTGTTCCTTCTGTCTGCACATCTTTTGTTTCTTTCTGCAGCTCTCATGCTTCTTTCTGAACCCCCTTGCCTCTTTCTGAACCCCCTTTCCTCTTTCACCACCCCTCTTCCCCTTTCTGCACTCCTGTTGCCCCTTTCTGCACCTCTGTTCCTTCTTTCTGCACTTATTTTGTTTATTTCTGCCCGTCTCTTGCTTCTTTCTGCACCCCTCGTGCCTCTTTCTGCACCCCTTTTCCCTCTTTCTGCACCTCTGTTCCTTCTTTCTGCACTTCTCTTGCTTGTTTCTGCACCTATCTTGCATCTTTCTGTACCTCTGTTCCCTCTTTCTGCACCTCACTTGCTTCTTTCTGCACCCCTTTCTGCACCCCTCTTGCCTCTTTCTGCACCCCTCTTTCTGCACCTCTCTTGCCTCTTTCTGCACCCCTGTTCCCTCTTTCTGCACCTTTCCTGCCTGTTTCTGCACCCCTCTTGCCTCTTTCTGCACCTCTTTTCCTCTTTCTGCATTTCTCTTGCCTCTTTCTGCACCCCTCTTGCCTCTTTCTGCACCTCTGTTGGTACTTTCTGCACTGCTCTTGCTTCTTTCTGCACCTCTGTTGTTTCTTTCTGCAATTCTCTTGCTTCTTTCTACACCTCTCTTGCTTCTTTCTGCACCCCATTTGCCTCTTTCTGCACCCTTCTTCCCTATTTGTGCACCTCTCTTGCCTCTTTCTTGACCTCTCTTGCCTCTTTCTGCACCCCTCTAGCCTCTTCCCACATCTCTTTTACTTGTTTATGCTCTTCTTTTGTCTCTTTCTGTACCCCTCTTGCCTCCTTCTGCATCTCTGTTGTTTCTTACTGCACTGCTCCTGCTTCTTTCTGCACCACCCTTGCAAATTTCTGCACCCCCCTTGCCTCGTTCGGCAGCCCTCTTTTCGCTTTCTGCACCCCTGTTCCCTCTCTCTGCACCTCTTCTGCCTTTTTCTGCACCTCTGCTGCCTCTTTATGAACTTCTCTTGCCTCTTTCTGCACCTCTGTTGCTTCTTTCTGCACTTCTGCTGCCTCTTTCTGCTCCCCTCTTCCCTCTTTCTGCACCTCTGTTGCTTCTTTCTGTCCTTCTCTTGCTTCTTTCTGCACCTCTCTTGCTTCTTTCTGCACCTCTCTTGCCTCTTTCTGCACCCTTCTTCCCTCTTTCTGCACCTCTCTTGCCTCTTTCTGCACCCCTCTAGCCTCTTTCCACATCTCTTTTGCTTGTTTCTGCTCTTCTTTTGTCTCTTTCTGTACCCCTCTTGCCTCCTTCTGCATCTCTGTTGTTTCTTACTGCACTGTGCCTGCTTCTTTCTGCACCTCCCTTGCAAATTTCTGCACCCCTCTTGCCTCTTTCGGCACCCCTCTTTTCTCTTTCTGCAGCCCTGTTCCCTCTTTCTGCACCTCTTCTGCCTTTTTCTGCACCTCTGCTGCCTCTTTCTGAACTTCTCTTGCCTCTTTCTGCACCTCTGTTGCTTCTTTCTGCACTTCTCTTGTCTCTTTCAGCACCCCTCTTCCCTCTTTCTGCACCTCTGTTGCTTCTGTCTGTACTTCTCTTGCTTCTTTCTGCACCTCTCTTGTTTCTTTCTGTACCTCTCTTTCCTCTTTCTGCACCCTTCTTCCCTCTTACTGCACCTCTCTTGCCTCTTTCTGCACCTCTCTTGCCTGTTTCTGCACCTCTCTTGCCTCTTTCTGCACACACAGGGCTACTTTTAAACTGACCTCAGGCTCAGCAGTGCAAACATGCAAGTGCAGAAAAGGGCTGCTGGCCTCTAAATTGCCATGCCCTATTATATGCTAGGGACTTAGAGGTAGTTTTATTCCCCCTGCCCTATTATGTACTAGGGCCTTACAGGGGAGGTCATGCCAATCACAGGGGTACCTCAACCCATAGTGTACCATAGTGTATGTAGGTGTTTTCACTGTATTCTAAGTGTCTTTCAGCATAGCACTGGCTCCGGGCCTGGTTAGGCAGTGCCCAGGGTCAGTCAGAGTCAGTTACCACCAGTACTAGTCAGCAAAAAGTTGGGGGGTTCCCAGGGCACAGGATGACTTTGCAACAAGGCCTCTTTCTGCAACTCTGTTGGTTCTTTCTGCATATCTCTTGCTTCTTTCTGCACCTTTCTTCCTCTTTCTGGACTTCTGTTGCCTCTTTCTGCATTTCTCTTGCTTCTTTCTGTGCCTTTCTTTCTCTTCCTGCACATGTCCTACCTCTGTAGGCATAGTTAGAAATTAGCATTTAAAAAACCTTAGAAATTCACTGAAAAAAACACTGGTTTCAGGGACGTTATAGTTAGAAATGAGCATTTAAAAAACCTTTGAAATTCACTGAAAAAACCATAGGTTTCAGGGACGTTATAGTTAGAAATTAGCATTTAAAAAACCTTAGAAATTCACGGAAAAAACCACAGGTTTCAGGGACGGTATAGGTAGTTGGACATTTCACTCGTAAAAAAACAGAGAAATTCGGGCGTTATAGTTAGTTGAGCTAACTATAACTCGCGCCCCCGCAATGCACTGCTGATGACGTCACATATCACATCATTCATGACATGGTCAGTGACATCACTGATGACATCATCCACATGATAATGTGATGCACCTCCTCACACCCTAATATAACCTTTGATACACCCACTCTAAAATACAGACTACCAGTTTTGAAACCATAGACACACCAATACCAGTTACTACATACCCACTCACTGATTCCTAGGCCTACACACACATCCACTCATTCACCCATACAGTCACTCATACATGCAGTCACTCATCAATACAGCACTATCATATGCACTCATACACCTATACAGACACTCACACACTGCCACTCATCCATAGAGTTACTTACACACCTAGTCAATCATGCAAAGAATCAATCACACTCCCATTTACTCACCTATACAGTTATACACACACCACCTCACTTATTCATACAGATACTAACACATACTTACTCTCTTATACAATCACTGATACAAGCACACAGTCATCCATACAGGCACTCTCACACTCACTCAATGTCACATATAGTGATTTATATACTCAAACACTGACATATACTGCCTTTCACATATATAGTTACTCACACATGTACCACTGAGACATCCATTCGCTCACCAACACACCCATACACACACTCACCCACCCATACAGCCCTTCATAGATATACTCTTGAACCCATACACCCAGTGAATCACCCACTCACACATCTATGCACAGAGTCACACACCCCCCACCCACCCACACAGACACTCAGTCACCCATACAAATACTCAGACAACCAATCAATAACCCATACAGACACTCATGTAGCTACTCACCAACCCATGCATCCGCTTACACACCAACCAACAGACTGATACAGACATTCACACAGTTTAGTCACTAACCCATGCATTCAGTAAGACATGTTTAATCACTCACTTATACAGTCAGTCACACACCTACTAAATCATCCATTCAGACACTCATACACCCACTCATTCTTCAATACACCTTGGCATTTATATATATAAAACATATTTAAACTTTACAGAAACACACAGTCACTGAATGATTTCATCAGTGATGTCATTTGAGATGCCATCAGTGATGTCATCAGTGATGTCACTGACCATGTCATGAATGATGTAATATGTGACGTCATCAGCAGTGCATTGCGGGGGTGCGAGTTATAGTTAGCTCAACTAACTATAACGGCCACATTTCTCTGGTTTTGTATGATTGAAATGTCCAAATAACTATAACGTCCCTGAAACCTATGGTTTTTTCAGTGAATTTCAAAGGTTTTTTAAATGCAAATTTCTAACTATAACGTCCCTGAAACCTATGGTTTTTTCAGTGAATTTCAATGGTTTTTTAAAGGCTAATTTCTAACTATAACGTCCCTGAAACCTATGTTTTTTTCAGTGAATTTCAAAGGTTTTTTAAATGCTAATTTCTAACTATAACGTACCTGAAACCTATGGTTTTTTCAGTGAATTTCAAAGGTTTTTTAAATGCTAATTTCTAACTATGCCTACACAGGTAGGACATGTGCAGAAAGAGGAAGAAAGGCGCAGAAAGAAGCAAGAGAAATGCAGATAGAGGCAACAGAAGTCCAGAAAGATGAAGAAAAGTGCAGAAAGAAGCAAGAGATATGCAGAAAGAACCAACAGAGGTGCAGAAAGAGGCCTTGTTGCAAAGTCACCCTATGCCCCCAACTTTTTGCTGACTTGTACTGGTGGAAACTGACTCTGACTAACCAGGCCCGGTGCCAGTGCTATGCTGAAAGACACTTAGAATACAGTGAAAACACCTACATACACTAGGGTACACTATGGGTTGGGGTACCCCTGTGATTTGCATGACCTCCCCTGTAAGGCCCTAGTACATAATAGGGCAGGGGGATTAAAACTACCTCTAACTCAGAGGTGCAGAAAGAGGCAAGAGAAGGGCAGAAAGAAGCATCAGAGGTGCCGAAAGAGGCAAGAGAGGTGCAGAAAGAAGCAAGTGAAGTGCAGAAAGGGGCAAGAGAGCTGCAGAAAGAGGCAAGAGAGGTACAGAAAGAGGCAGGGGGGGCAACAAGAAGTAAGAGAAGTACAGAAAGTGGCAATAGAATTGCTGAAAGAAGCAACAGAGCTGTAGAAAGAAGCAAGAGTAGTGCAGAAGGAGGCAAGTGAGGTGCAGAAAGAAGCTAGAGCAGTGCAGAAAGAACGAACAGAGGTGCAAAAAGAGGCAAGAGGGGTGCCGGAAAAGGTAGGAGAGGTGCACAAAGAGGCAAGAGAGATACAGAAAGAGGCAGGAGGGGGGCAGAAAGAAGGAAGAGAAGTGCAGAAAGAAGCAACAAAGGTGCTGAAAGAGGCGTGAATGGTGCAGAAAGAGCAAGGGAAGTGCAAAAAAAGCACCAGAGGTACAGAAACAGGCAAGAGAGGTGCAGAAACAGGCAGGAAAGGTGCAGAAAGAGGGAACAAGGGTACAGAAAGAGGCAAAAGGGGTGCAGAAAGAGAAAAGAGGGTATTAGGAGGTGCATCAGATTATCACGTGGATGATGTCATCAGTGATATCATTTGAGATGTCATCAGTGATGTCATCAGTGATGTCACTGACCATGTCATGAATGATGTAATATGTGACTCTGATGGAAGGAGATGGTGTTTTTCATTTGGAGCGTGATGCCAGTGTCACGCTAAAAAGGGACCCTTCCATGAAGAGGTCATGGCTAACATTGGCGATAAATGGACTGTTTTCTCCGAGGTATCGGATCGCCATGACCCGCCGCCCGACCCTTGGAAGCTATGTAACTGCCGTCAGCAGGCGGTCCATGACTACATGGAGAGCCGTAGTCACTGCACTTACGTCTCCAGACTTTGCCCCAATGGGAATGGTTGGCTGGAAGTAGGGGACACAGACTGTTTATTCTCCTGTAATTGTGCATAAGATTCCTTCCTGAACCACGTAACAACATTTTGTGCTCATTTGAGTAACACAGCAGTTTGTGATTCTCGCTGTGGTTGCCGATACGCTGCATGATGGGACAGGTGGTTCCTACCATTGAACTGCCGGAGTTCTCTGCAGGGTAACGAGGGTCAGGTGTGCGCCCCACCATTGTGGAGGGAGGAGCATTTAAAGGACACTACCAAAGGAATCTTTTGCTAACTGCGGCATTTGAGGAAGGCTTACCGCCAAAACGCGTCATGCCCATACCTTAATAAACGGACTTTGAAGCCCCGCTGTGTCCCTTTATCGACTCTGATGGGAGGAGATGGTGTTTTTCATTTGGAGTGTGATGCCAGTGTCACGCTAAAAAGGGACCCTTCCATGAAGAGGTCATGGCTAACATTGGCGATATATAGGTAGTTATAGTTAGGACCTAGTTTCCATAGGAAAAGTGTTTTTTGATTTGCCAATAACTTTGGCGCCGTTTGACGAATCTTCACGAAATTTTCAAAACTAGTGGGGCGCTCCAGTCAGCTCCTGTCTTGAAAGTTTCGGGGTGATTCGTCAAGCGGGGGCCAAGAAAAAAGGGGGTCCCAAAACGCGTTTTCCACATGTTAATTTTTATAGGAAACTTTAGACAAAGCTACAGCCCGAACTGCTGAACGGAATTACACCAAATTTGGCAAAAAGGTAGGTCTTGGTTCAGAAAGAGAACTTTTTTTTAAATAGTGTAAATCCATTCAGTAGTTCCTGAGAAATTAGAAAAAAAAAAGTTTCGATATCTATGGCCTCAGTGGGTTCGCGAATCCTCCCGAGCACGAGCTTCATTCTCATTGGCTGCCAACATTCCAAACCAGGAACTGTTGGCGGCCATTTTGTGACTCAGTTACCAAGTCAGAAGAAATCTGTTGAAAAAAAGGATGAAAAACAAGAAAAGGGGGCAGGGTAGGAATACCCTGACCCCTAGGCCTGCTCTGGGGGTCCCACAAGGACCACCAGGGCCACCAATTGTTTTTTTTTTTTTTTAAATAAAAATAGAAGTCGCGCAGGGTGCGCGACTCCTGGTGAGAGAAAAAAAAAACCAGAGTGTGGGATTATTAAATAAGGGGTGGGGGGCTCGGGGGCTCCCCCAAGCCCCGGGGACCACCACCTCCCCGGGGCACTAAAAATTGAAATTCGGGGGTCTGTTACAGACCCCCAAGCCCCGGGGACCACCACCTCCCCGGGGCTTAAGAAATGAAGGAAGGGGGGCTGCCTGGCCCCCCTCCAGGAGCCCATAGTGGCCCTGGGGACCGACACCCCCCAGGACAGGCTCCTGCAATGTCCCGGGGTGCCCACCCCCAGGACATTGCTGTTTGCTATGACAGGGCGGGAGCACAGCTTCTGCCCTGTCATAGCAAACGCTGCTTTGCTTGATTGAAGCGAGAGTAGGAAAACCTGCTCTCGCTTCAATGAAGGAAAGCAGGATTGCTTTTGGGCAAGGGGAATTGCATGTCAGCAGCTCCCCTTGCTCAAAAGCAATGCCGGCTCCCGCAGGAGGTGGGGAGCCGGCAGGACTGTGGGGGCATTGGGGCTCCCCCCACGGTCCCAATCACAGAGGCCAGGCCCCAGGGGATGGGGTCCCTGGGGCCAAAAATGGTCTGGGAGGGGGGCCGCGCGGTCCCCCCCTTTTTTAAAAATAAAAAAAAAAGATTTGGGCATGCCCCGGGGGTTTGGGTCCCCGGGGCGAATATAAATTAATGGTAGTGGACGTTTTTTTTCTCACAAAAGTTTGGAGTCGCAACCCTAGCGCGGCGCTCATCGCGGCCCCCTGGTGTGAACGCGATGGGTGCGCGGCTCTCAGCGCAGCCCCCCTTGTGTGAATGCGATGGGTGCGCGGCTCTCAGCGCGGCCCCCGGGTGTGAACGCAATGGGTGCGCAGCTCTCAGCGTGGCCCCCTGGTGTGAACGCGATGGGTGCGCGGCTCTCAGCACGGCCCCCTGGTGTGATCGCGATGGGTGCGTGGCTCCCTTAGTCGCGCAAGGTACGCGAGTCCAAGCAAAAATAATTAAGATTTTTTTATATAAACCTAGGTTATATGTTGGGTTATTGAGTGGCTCTAAAAAGAGCCCTTGTTTTCATTGGGAGATTGTTGTAGCTACATGTAAGTGCGGATGCAGAGCTTCAGGTTGTTGAGAAACACTCTGTTCCCTTGATCAGTGAAGTGTACTCCATCTCTTCTGTAGATGCCATCCATATTGAAACATAGATTGTTGTTATAGATGGAGCCCATCCTATGGTCTCTGAGAAAAGTAGAAACAGCTTTATTGATATTTTTTCTAGCTTTCTCAATCTGAGGACAAAATTGATTGGACCACTTCCATTTCTGTCTTTGGCATATGTTAGAGTATACAAAGAGAGTTTGGGGGAAAAGCAACATCAATTCTGCAAAGGTGTCCTTCATTAGCATTTCCAGACCTACCCCAGTCAATGTGCCTAGGTCATTGCCACCACAGTGCACAACCATGAGGTCAGGGGGTTGGAGATGCAAAAAGGTTTTAACCAAAGGCATCAATTGGTGCCACTTTAATCCTCTCTGTCCAATCCATTTAATGTCTACATTTTGCAAAGCTAGGTTTTTGTCTATACCTCTGTGTTCAGCATACCTTTTGCACCAGAAAACATAGCTGTGCCCAACAATCCACACAGAAAGCATCTTGAAGGGATGTCTGTAGGTAATCAAAAGATGTCTGTAGCTGAGGTAGTCAGTTGGTAGAATGAGAGGTATCTAAAATGGTGGAGAAGATGCTGTTTTTAAGAAAGTAGAGATTTGATTGGCTGTTTAAGAACATTGTACATTCAAAAATAGGGTGCATTTTACTTTGTTTAAAAAGCAAGTTTCTTATTGGTTAGTAAAAAATGTTTGAAAGGTACAGTAGAAAGGATAAGGTCATGTTTTGCAAAGCCAACGACACCTGCTGTTTCCATTTGCAACATTGTGTGATGAACTTGAAAATATGGTGAACTTGTGACCTGTCAGTTAAGTTGAATGTTCCATGACCTGTTGCTATGGAAACTGACATTAAGCAGAAGGGGTGAAGAAGTCAGTTAATAAGGGTTATTATCTGTAACCAATGGAAATGTGTTTTACAATTTGAAAAATTCTGGGAAGCAATGTTATTTGTTGCTTATGTGTATTTGTATGGAGAAAGAGAGGGAAACCTTGCCATTACTGGTTTTACCTTGCTGAGTCTGGTGCATTATATTGATTGTGTGTAAAAGAAAATCCTGTCAGAGTTTGTGAGATTTTTCATTCAACACATTTATTTGCAAGGTGAGTTATACATTTGTGAGGTTTATTTAAAAAAAATTGACATTCTAATACTGTGCTGCTTGAAATATATTATTAAATGTAGAGATGTATATTGGAGTTTGTTTTATTGTACTTAAATGTTGTTTAAAAAAGAGTCTGTACAGTAAAATGTGTATTTTTTAAGATGATTACTGATGTTATTAATTAAGCTTGTTTTTAAGTCTGTACAAAGGTATAGTTGAATGATGCCGCATATTTTTAGATAGTTGGTTGAAGATGCAGTACAAATGTGTAGTTTGAAAGACTTTCATATAAGGTGTAGTTTATTAGGCTTCATTTTTTGTTCTCTCTACAAAGGTATAGTTGAATGATACTGCATAATTATAGATACTTTGGTAAAGATGCAGCACAACTGTGCTGTTTGAAAGATGATCATATAAGGTGTTAATAATTAGGTTTCTTTTATTAGTTTGTACAAAAGGGAAAGTTAAATGATACCATATATTTTAAGATAGAATGGTGAAATAAGGTGCTGTTAATTAGGCTTCTTTTTGTAGTCTGAGCAAAGGTATAGTTGAATGATGCCACATAACTTTAGATACAAAGGTGAAGATGTACAATAAAAGTGTGGTTTTAAAAAATGCTCATAAAAGGTGTTGTTAATTAGCCTTCTTTCTTAAGTCTGTTGAGAGGTATAGTTTAATGATGTCGCATATTTGTAGATAGAATGGTCAAAATGTAGCTCAAAAGTGAACCACCACATATTACCCTTGCAGGCATGTTGTACTTATCTACTTAACTAGATAGTATGTAATGACTCATGTATGTGTTCAGATTCTATTTATACAGTTGTATGTATGCTTAGTGAACTATTGAGAGGTGCCTGACCGATTACAGGAGTGCAAAGGTAGTGAATATGTGATTTTAAAACTACATGAGTAATGATTGACTGATTCCATATTCTGCAATTACCCAGTTAGTATCCAAGCACTACCCATGCACTCATGCAATGACCCAGACACTAACTCATGCACTGCTACAATCCCCTGAGCACTACCCATGCAGTCCAGCCATCCCCCTGTCACTACCCATGCACTCCTCCAATCACCCATCCAGCATGATGTACTTATCCAATCACTCCACCAAAACCCAAGCACTTATAAATTCACCATGCACTCTCCTTGCAGCACTCTAATTATCCAGTCACTACCCATGTACTTATGAATGACCCAGGCACTAACACATGCAGTGGTACAATCACCTGTGCACTGCCCATGCAGTCCTCTAATCACCTTGGCACTACTCATTCACTCCTTCAATTACACAGGTAGTACCCATGCACTCCTCCAATAACCCCGTCAGTACCATGTACTAATCCATTCACTCTGCCAAAACCCAAGCACTTATAAATTTGCCATGCACTCTCCTTGCAGTACTGTAATCATCCAGTCACTAGCCATGTACTCATGCAATGACCCAAGCACTAACTCATGCAGTGGTACAATCACCTGTGCACTGCCCATGCAGTCCTCTAATCACCTTGGCACTACTTATTCACTCCTTCAATTACCCAGGTAGTACCCATGCACTCCTCCAATAACCCTGCCAGTACCATATACTAATCCAATCACTCTGCCAAAACCAAAGCACTTATAAATTCACCATGCACTCTCCTTGCAGCGCTCTAATCATCCTGTCACTACCCATGCACTCATGCAATGATCCAGGCACTAACTCATGCACTGCTACAATCCCCTGAGCACTACCCATGCAGTCCAGCCATCGCCCTGTCACTACCCATGCACTCCTCCAATCACCCAGCCAGCACCATGTACTTATCCAATCACTCCGCCAAAACCCAAGCACTTATAAATTCACCATGCACTCTCCTTGCAGTACTCTAATCATCCAGTCAGTACCCATGTACTCATGCAATGACCCAGGCACTAACACATGCAGTGGTACAATCACCTGTGCACTGCCCATGCAGTCTTCCAATCACCCAGACAGCCCCATGTACTTATCCAATCACTCCGCCAAAACCCAAGCACTTATAAATTCACCATGCACTCTCCTTGCAGTACTCTAATCATCCAGTCAGTACCCATGTAATTATGCAATGACCAAGGCACTAACACATGCACTGCTACAATCCCCTGTGCACTACCCATGCAGACCTCTAACCACCTACACACTACTGATTCACTCCTCCAATTACCCAGGTAGTAACCATGCACTCTAGCAATCCCCGTGTCACTACCCATGCATTCCTCCAATCACCCATCCAGCATCATGTAGTTATCCAATCACCCCGCCGAAACTGAAGCACTTATAAAATCACCATGCACTCTCCTTGCAGCACTCTAATCATCCAGTCACTACCCATGTACTCATGGAATGACTCAGGCACTAACTCATGCACTGCTACAATCCCCTGAGCACTCCCCATGCAGTCCAGCCATCTCCCTATCACTGCCTATGCACTCCTCCAATCACCCAGTCAGCACCATGTACTTATCCAATCACTCTGCCAAAACCCAAGCACTTAAAAATTCACCATGCAGTCTCCTTGCACCACTCTAACCATCCAGTCACTACCCATGCACTCATGCAATGACCCATGCACTAACCCATGCACTCCTACAATGCCCTGAGCACTACCCATGCAGTCCAGCCATCGCCCTGTCAGTACCCATGCACTCCTCCAATCACTCAGACAGCACTATGTTCTTATCCAATCACTCCGCCAAAACCCAAGCACTTATAAATTCACCATGCACTCTCCTTGCAGCACTCTAATCATCCTGTCACTACCCTTGCACTCATGCAATGACCCAGGCACTAACTCATACACTGCTACAATCCCCTGAGCACTACCCATGCAGTCCAGCCATCTCCCTGTAACTGCCTATCCACTCCTCCAATTACCCAGTCAGCACCATGTACTTATCCAATCACTCCGCCAAAACCCAAGCACTTATAAATTCACCATGCACTCTCCTTGCAGCACTCTAATCATCCTGTCACTACCCATGCACTCATGCAATGACCCAGGCACTAACTCATGCACTGCTACAATCCCCTGAGCACTACCCATGCAGTCCAGCCATCGCCCTGTCACTACCCATGCACTCCTCCAATCACCCAGCCAGCACCATGTACTTATCCAATCACTCCACCAAAACCCAAGCACTTATAAATTCACCATGAACTCTCCTTGTAGTACTTTAATCATCCAGTCACCCATGTACTCATGCAATGACCCAGGCACTAACACATGCAGTGGTACAATCACCTGTGCACTGCCCATGCAGTCTTCCAATCCCCCAGCCAGCACCATGTACTTATCCAATCACTTCGCCAAAACCCAAGCACTTATAAATTCACCATGCACTCTCCTTGCAGTACTCTAATCATCCAATCAGTACCCATGTACTTATGCAATGACCCAGGCACTAACACATGCACTGCTACAATCCCCTGTGCACTACCCATGCAGACCTCTAACCACCTACACACTGCTGATTCACTCCTCCAATTACCCAGGTAGTACCCATGCACTCCAGCAATCCCACTGTCACTACCCATGCACTGCTCCAGTCACCCATCCAGCATCATGTACTTATCCAATCACTCCGCCAAAACCCAAGCACTTATAAAAATCACCATGCACTCTCCTTGCAGCACTCTAATCATCCAGTCACTACCCATGTACTCATGCAATGACCCAGGCACTAACTCATGCACTGCTACAATCCCCTGAGCACTACCCATGCAGTCCAGCCATCGCCCTGTCACTACCCATGCACTCCTCCAATCACCCAGCCAGCACCATGTACTTATCCAATCACTACGCCAAAACCCAAGCACTTTAAATTCACCATGCACTCTCCTTGCAGTACTCTAATTATCCAGTCACTACCCATGTACTCATGCAATGACCCAGGCACTAACACATGCAGTGGTACAATCACCTGTGCACTGCCCATGCAGTCCTCTCATCACCCAGCCAGCACCATGTACTTATCCAATCACTCCGCCAAAACCCAAGCACTTATAAGTTCACCATGCACTCTCCTTGTAGTACTCTAATCATCCAGTCACTACCCTTGTACTCATGGAATGACCCAGGCACTAACTCATGCACTGCTACAATCCCCTGAGCACTACCCATGCAGTCCAGCCATCTCCCTGTCACTGCCTATGCACTCCTCCAATCACCCAGTCAGCACCACGTACTTATCCAATCACTCTGCCAAAACCCAAGCACTTAAAAATTCACCATGCACTCTCCTTGCACCACTGTAACCATCCAGTCACTACCCATGCACTCAAGCAATGACCCATGCACTAACTCATGCACTGCTACAATCCCCTGAGCACTACCCATGTAGTCCAGCCATCGCCCTGTCAGTACCCATGCACTCCTCCAATCACCCAGCCAGCACCATGTACTTATCCAATCATTCCGCCAAAAGCCAAGCACTTATAAATTCACCATGCAGTCTCCTTGCATTACTCTAATCATCCAGTCACTACCCATGTACTCATGCAATGAACCAGGCACTAACACATGCAGTGGTACAATCACCTGTGCACTGCCCATGCAGTCTTCCAATCACCTAGCCAGCACCATGTACTTATCCAATCACTCCGCCAAAAGCCAAGCACTTATAAATTCACCATGCACTCTCCTTGCAGTACTCTAATCATCCAGTTACTACCCATGTACTCATGCAATGACCCAGGCACTAACACATGCAGTGCTATAATCCACTGTGCACTATCCATGCAATCCTTTCAACACCTAAACACTACTCATTCACTCCTCCAATTACCCAGGAAGTACCCATGTAGTGCAGGAAACCCCATGTGATTTCAAAAGAAAGCATTTCATTGGTTTTTATGTAGAACGTGTTTCTTTAGTAATAGAATAGCATATTTCTATATAGTTATATTAATAATATTTAAAAAAAAAACATTTAATTCAGATATTCTTCATCATCATTAAGAAAGACTTACCATGACCAAAAAAACACAAAAGAGAAAACAAGAAAAGAAACAATACTATTTAAAGAAAAGACAACAGCAAGAATTAGATAAACTACAACATGTGGGAAAAAAGAAAAAGTCTTGCGGTAAGAGAACAAAAGAATTTATTAAAAGACTTTCAAGGACTAGAAAGGGTTTTGACAATGTAGAAAATAGAAAGAATACCTCAAGAACAAAGAAGAATGAAATGAAAAAAGGACAAATTAATGGCAAATCATGTTCTGAAAAAACAATCTATGCTAAAAGAAGAATGAATCAATTTTGTGAAATAAGGAAACGTATGTTTCAAACAAGAGTACTACAAAATTTATTAAAAGATGGCAAGAAATATAAAAAAAGTTCAGCATTTTATAAAAAAGAAAAAACAGATTGAAACTATTGTTGAAAATGCTTTTGAATTAAAAAGGAAATTTTTCATTGTAGTTTTAAACAGAATGCAATCATTAGATAAGCCAATGCATTTTATGAAAGCCAAAAGTAAAAAGAAGAGACTAATTAACAGAACTAACTTTTGTGATATTGTTTTGGGTGAATGGAAGCACACTTCAAGTTCAGAGCCTTTTTTTAATGAAGAGAGCTATTTTCAAACCAATACATTAGTTCATGCAGTTGATACCAGTGGTCGTGCTTATGAAGTGAAAAACGGTTCTGCAATTGAAAAAGAAATGATGGTTCCTAGAAATGTAGAAGAAGTGATAGCTGATGAAGTTCTAGGGAGACGTACTAAAGCCCCAGTGTATACTTGGGATTGTAGTAGTATTTGTAGTATACAACAGGAGTCTATTGATATTTTACGTAATTTCTTACAAGAGTATAGTAAAAAAAAGTGTTAAACAAAAGATTAAGATGCTGCAAGGACTAGATCCTTGCAAAGTGAGAAAAAATACTGGTTTGCAAGGTCATTCTCTGGCTTGTCTTTCTAGAAAAGTGTGTCAAAGTGTTTTTCATCATTTGAGAATGTTAGCAGTACATCACTCTCAAATGCGGAAGTTAGTAAGAAGATTGTACTATGTAAAAGTCCTGCAATAATTTTAAGTGACTTAAACAGTGCTCTTTTGCATGGGTCAGTATCAGATGTGAAAAAGTTTGTGATGAAATAGAGTTTCGGTACTTTGGTCCTGAACAAGAGTGTATAGAAAGTGAGAGATTGATAGAAGTAGGTGTTGAAGAAGACGTGGAAGATAGTAGTACTGAGAAGTTTGAAGAAGAAATTACGAAGTTTAAGGTAATTTGTTGTGAAAGACCAAACTATGGGCATCATTATGATGGCGGGCGGACAAAGTCCGCCTGCCACCGCAGCGGAATGCGGGACCATCCGCAAAGGGTGCGGCGGTCCCGCCATGGGTATTAGGATGCCACCGCCACAGTGGCGGTGGCATCCCGTATTGTTCGCATTGCGGCGGGCGGTGCTGTCACCAGCACCACGCGCAATGCGAGCAGCTATGTCGTGCATTTGAATGCACAACGTGACAGGCACCGTGCGGTGCCTGCCACCTTGTGCATTCAAATGTAGAAGGGTACCATACGTACCCCCCATGTGCACCTCCCACCCCCCCCCAAATCCTGGGGGCCCACAACGGGCCCCCAAATGCAAACACTGTATGCCTTTCCATGGCGGCAATGCCGCCATGGAAAGGCTGCCCTCCGCATTCATCATAATATGGATGGCGGTGTCTTGGAGACACTGCCACCATATTATCCTTGTTTTCCGCCGGTCGACGAGTCGACCGGCGGAAAAGCGGCGGACGGTCTTTCTGTCCGCCGCCGACCCCCCAGCCATCATAATATGGCGGGGGGTCTTTGCTGTGTGGATGGCGGGCGGATCGCCCCCGCCGGGCTGGCGGTGACTACCGCCGGCCCGGGGGGGGGCGATCCGCCCGCCATCATAATGACCCCCTATGTTTGTATTTGTTGTCGACGAACTCACTATAAAAATCAAACTAGGAATGTTGATCTGTATTTAAAAAGTAAAACAGAAAACAATGATAAGTGGAAGGAATTTGCAACTTATTTGTTGGTAGAAGATTGCTTTGATTTGGGTAGTGATCAACGTATTTGTAAATGTTGTTATACCAAATTAGAGGACAACAAAATGCCAGCTAGAGCTGTACATAATAACCTAGAGTTGGTAGGTATTCCTCCAGAACTGGTAGATTTAAATACTTATGAGTCCATTCTGATTCAATCTGTGCACCCATTTCAGGCTATTGTTCGTATGGAGCCTAAAACAGGTAAGTTGCCTCCCACAGATTTACAAAGAGGATTAAAAGGAAGAGTTGTGTATTTACCTTTAGATTTAAAGAAAAATATTGAAACTATTGGTGTAGAGAAAGAGGAAACTGAACCTGTAGTTATTCTAGTTAATGGTGTTCCTACGAAGAGTCGGAAAATATGGCAAGAATTAGTAGATGTGAGCAAAGTGCAAAAGGCTACGTTATATCTCACAAAAAACAATGTTTACTACAGAAATGTGTATGTAGAAGAAGAAGAAATAGTTTTAGGGCATGATAGCGAAATTTCAAGTGGCCAAATTGAAAAAGTGGACATCTCCAAAAGTGAAGAAATTTATGAACATTATAGTGTACATCCTTTACATTCAAAGGAAGTGATTGGAAATACTATTGAATTATTCCAAATGAAGAAAGCGAAGGGGACTCCCATGAGTGTTTGGGGAAAAGTTTGGAAGCTCGTTGTTTTCCACAGCTCTTCCCCACTGGAAAAGGTGGACGATATGACGAACGACCAGTACAGATTCCAGCATCAGAATATCGAACAACAAGATTGTACTCAGAAGATCCAAGATTTCGACAATGTATCCCACATATATTTCATCTTTTGTTTGAAAGTGACTTGTCTGGACTTTCATGTGCTGTCAACCACATATTAAAAACAGGAGCTCATCTTCAACATGTTTCTGCAAAGGAATTCATGGACAAAGTAGAACAGAGAGACGATCATTTAGAATCTCAATTAATTAATTTGATGGCGTGTCAACGTGGTACTAATGAGTATTGGTATCATCGTCATGGAGAACTTAAATGTATGTTAAGGAACTTAGGAACCCCTACGTGATTTGTTAAGCTAAGCTGTGCTGAATACGCATGGGACGATTTACTTGAAGTTCTTCGAGAAGCACATTCAAATATTAAAAACATTGAATTCAAGACACCTGGAGAACTGTGTTCCTTGGATCCTGTAAATGTGTGCAGATATTTTAATCATAGGTTTCAAGCTATGATGTATTTTATCTGCAATAAAAACAACCCACCTCTTGGAGAAGTTATTGATTTCTTTTGGAGAAAGGAGTACCAAGCTAGAGGTGCTCCTCATATACATATGCTTTTATGGATCAAGGATGCACCCAAATTTGGAACTGATTCGGATGAGACTGTTTTATCTTTCATTGAAGACTATGTTACATGTGCTATACCAAAAACAAGAGAAGAAAATACCTTAAGACAACAAGTTTTACTGTTTCAAACTCATCGATGTGGCAAATACTGTCGACAGAAATACAAGTCAAAGGAAAAGTTTTATACAAAATGTCGATTTGGATTTCCACGTCCAGTAATATCCAAAGGAAGAGTCAACAGTTTCATGTCAGCAGTGAGGCATACTATCACTAGAAAATCTCCCAAAAATACTTACAATTTAAAAAGAAGTGAATAATCAAAGTATATTAATGATTATAATCCATTGATTTTGTCGATGTGGAATGCAAATATGGATATCCAGTATGTTGCAGATAATTCCATTGCTGTTGCTCGGTATGTTACGTCATACATAACAAAATCTGAAAAGACGGAGTTGAAAGAAATGTGGGAAGAAATTTCCCAAGAGAAGACTCTTAGTAAGAAATTGTACAGCTTTAGTTTGAAGATACTGTCCCATCGAGAGATTAAATCCTACGAATGTTCGGATCGGTTGACCTCTGCAAGTTTATATTCAAAGTCAAGAGGAATCATTTGGGTTAGTCTAGGTCTTTCTGGAACACGAAATCGAGTACTTAAATCTATACAAGAAATCGAATATTTAGCATTAAATGAACCGGAGAGCACAGATATTGTTAAAACAAACATGTTGGATACGTACTATCCAAATAGAAGTCCCCATCTTGAAAACATATGTCTCTATGAAGTACTGCAATATTACAGCTTTAAGAGAAATATTACAGAGAACATAAATGAAGAAAAATATGCAGTGATTGGTTCAGAAGGATGTTTGGTGAAACATAGTAAAGGAAATCTCATTAATCACAGGAAACTGAGTTTCGCTACTCCTGATAAAAGGGAATTTTACTATTTAGCACTTCTGCAACTCTTCAAGCCTTGGCGTACTGAAATGGAATTACTTGGAGATTTTCAGTGCTATGAAGATTCTTTTAATGCATGTAAAGATAGCATTGAATGCACAGTTTTTCCAAGTTATCTCCAAATGTTGAATGAAGAAATTGAACAGGAAGCTAGTATTGCAGTTGAGATTGCTAGAGACAGTTCTCAAGATAGTCAAAGTTCTGCTCCACTCAGTCAAGATCCACTAGGACAACCAATTCTGGAAAATGAAGCAGCAATCGCCATGAGTGAAGTGGAAACAGCAATGCATCAAGCTCAACACGATATTATGGACTTAGGAAACTTGGAAGAACAACTAAATATTGAACAGAAAGAAATATATGAGCAAGTGACACAACAGATCGACCATGGTTTACTTCATGAAAATAAAGAATGCAACTGCACATCTTTTAAACCTATTCAAATGTATATCAGTGGTCAAGCTGGTACAGGAAAAAGTTTCTTAATTAAAGTTTTGACCAGTTATTTACAGAAAACCACTGAATCACCTTTATCTTGTGTTGTAACCGCTCCAACTGGGTTAGCAGCACACAACATTAAAGGGATTACATTACATTGTTTACTAATGCTACCTGTTGAACATGAAAACAAGTTGGAATATCACAAGCTTTCTGGAGAAGCTTGTTTGGAAGTTTCAAGAGTACTAAAGAAAATGAAACTTCTGATAATTGATGAGGTGAGCATGGTCTCAAACTTAATGCTTGCCTTTGTACATTTACAGAATGCAGCAAATTTTAAAAACAGAATATGATGTGCTATTTGGAGGAAAACATGTGATTGTTTTCGGCGATCTACTGCAACTTACTCCTGTAAAAGGGGAACCAGTTTTTAAAACACTTCTGCATGAAGACACCAGAAAATCTTTGGGAAGTATTGGAAATGTCAACATTTGGTCATATTTTCAATACAAAGAACTTATTAAAAATATGCGACAGGCAAGTGATGAAGATTATGAAAGCATCCTTCAAGATATAAGAATTGGTGTTTTGACAGAACATGGAAAAGAAGCTTTGCAAACTCGGCTACTTACAAACTTGTTTCCAAAAGAAAATGTTGCTCCGGAAATAATATACAAAAAAATTGGAGAAAAGAAATCTATAATCTGCCTAATGCCAACACTTCGAGAGTGTTCTACATTCAATGAAGAACTTTTAAAGCTGGAAAAACAACAAATAATAAAAATGGAAGCCATTGATAAAATAAAACACGAAGGAATTACTATTATTTTGACAGAAAAATTAAAAACAAAATTGGATTCATTGGAAAAATCTATATCTAAGACTGCTGGTTTAGAAAAGAATTTATATGTATGTGAAAACTGTCGGGTAATTTTACGGCGTAATTTGGATGTGGAAAAAGGTTTAGTAAATGGAGCAATGGAAAAAGTTGTTGAATTTGTTAATTATCAAAATAGAGATGGAATTGAATTTTTGAAGATTAAATTTGATCAGATTGAAGAAGTAAAACAGATTGGACGTTGTTCTGTTCGTTTTTTGCTTGTTAAAGACTTGTATGTTCGTAGAAAACAGTTTCCTCTTTCTTTAGCATATGCGGTGACCATTCATAAATCTCAAGGTTTAAGTGTAGACAGTGCTTTGGTAAACATTGGAAGTACCGTGTTTAAAGAGGGAATGGCATATGTTGCATTGTCCAGAGTCAGAAGTTTATCTGGATTGTATTTGATTGATTTTTATGAGAGAAAGATTAGTGCAGATGCAAATTGTGTAAGAGAGTATAATCAGTTAAGAAGACTGTATGCTCCCAACTTAGGTAAATATCCTGTATATGAAAAGCGTGTAGTAGGTCGAAAACGAACATATGAGAAACTCTGTAGTGAGGTTGGAAATAAGAAAAAAATCAAGAGAATGTTGAGGTTGCAAACAAAAAAAAATGGACAGTGTTGAAGATATTGTAGGATATCAGTTAGAAAATAGTTCAGGTATCAACTGCTATGCTAATGTAGTTGTGAATGTCGTATTTTTTCTAGAAAATCTCCAACAACAAATTATGGAGAATCGAGAAAAAAGGTTTGTTCCTTGTTGCATTCTATTTTTGAAAACTTGAGAACTGATAAAACTAAAATCCAAAGTGTTTCTGGCATTCGGAATCTTCTGGATATATGTTTGGGTTCTTCACAATTTACACTTAATGTACAGCAAGATGCTCAAGAATTTCTTATGTTTATGCTTGCAGTATTGGAAGATGAAGGAATACAAATTGAAAATCTGTTTGGACTTCGTTACAGGTGGGAACATGAATGTGAAGATTGTACATTTACTTCTTCCACTAAAATAGACACTGAAAGATTCATATATTTGACAATACGAGATTGTAAAACAGTGTCTTTTAAAAAACTTAGTAAAATCAGCCAATCAAAATATGGAATGTACTCAGTGCAAATCTGAAATGTTATCAACATTATTTATAGAATGATTTGGACAATATGTCATTTTAATGATACAACGTTGCAGACCAGATGGAAGAAAATTGGAAACTAATGTTAAAGATTTTGTGGCAAGTCAACTGTCAATTTCAGGAAGAACTTTCAAAGCAGTGGCAATTATTTTCCATGATGGACCTTCTACAACATCTGGACACTATACTGTGTATTTAAAGTGCAATAAAGGATGGACACATTGTAATGATGCCCATTTGCTATTCAAATATCGGTTGCCTAATGAATTACCAAATTCATACCTAATATTTCTGATGCCAAAGTTCGGAGAACATCATTTGGCCTATTGGGAAGATGTCAACAGGAATTAATGAGATTATTTTGGATATTTTCAATACAAACGAATTTAGAAACATCATTCGGCCTATTGGGAAGATGTCAATATGAATTAAGAAGTTTATTTTGGATATTCTCAATGCAAATGAGTTCGGAAACATCATTCGGCCTATAGGGAAGATATCAAGAATTGCTGATTCAATTATCGTTTCTGTTCTTTGATATTGTATTTTCAAAACTGTTTTAGAAAGAAGCATTTCATATATTTGATCTTTGTATTATGTGCAATGTTATTGAGGGTGTTTATTTTAGGAAAAGTAAACAGATAGTTGAGTTTGTTGTAAATATTTTGAACACATATTTGGGTTTTTCTAACAATCTTATCGATTGTATTTTTTTGCCCGCTGTTATATGATGATCAACATTGAAATCACTGTGTATGGTGAAATTCAATAGAATCTGAAAACAGCAAAAAAGGCAAACTGAATAAGTTATGTAATTGTAAAATTATGTTGTGTTCTTAAAACTATAATATTATATGTTATAACTGTATTTTTTCTTCTCTTTTACAGACCCAAATTCTAAAGTTTTAAACTTTTTTAAATTTAGATTATAAAAAAAGAACTGAAAAAAATGGTTCAATGACTTTCATATCTACTATAAAAAAGGTAAGATTAAGTAACGCAAGCACTACCCATGCAGTACTACATTCACCTGTGTACTTCCCATACTATCGTCTAACCGCCTTGACACTGCTCATTCACTCCTTCAATTACCCAGGTAGTACCCATGCACTCCTCCAGTCACCCAGCCAGCAGAATGTCCTTATCCAATCACTCCACCAAAACCCAAGCACTTATAAATTCACCATGCACTCTCCTTGCAGTACTCTAATCATCCAGTCAGTACCCATGTACTTATGCAATAACCCAGGCACTAACACATGCACTGCTACATTCCCCTGAGCACTACCCATGCAGGCCTCTAACCACCTACACACTACTGATTCACTCTTCCAATTACCCAGGTAGTACCTATGCAGTCCAGCAATCCCCCTGTCACTCCCTCTACACTCTTCCAATCACCCATTCAGCACCATGACCTTATCCAATCACTCCACCAAAACCCAAGCACTTATAAATTCACCATGCACTCTCCTTGCAGCACTCTAATCATCCTGTCAGTACCCATGCACTCCTGCAATGACCCAGGCACTAACACATGCACTGCTACAATCCCCTGAGCACTACCCATGCAGTCCAGCCATCTCCCTGTCACTGCCTATGCACTCCTCCAATCACACAGTCAGCCCCATGTACTTATCCAATCACTCCACCAAAACCCAAGCACTTATAAATTCACCATGTGCTCTCCTTGCAGTATTCTAATCATCCAGTCACTACCCATGTACTCATGCAATGACCCAGGCACTAACACATGCACTGCTACAATCCCCTGTGCACTCTCCATGCAGACCTATAACCACCTACACACTACTGATTCACTCCTCCAATTACCCAGATAGTACTTATGCAGTCCAGCAATACCCCTGTCACTCCCCGTGCACTCTTCCAATCACCCAGCCAGCCCCATGTACTTATCCAATAACTCTGCCAAAACCCAAGCACTTATAAATTCACCATGCACTCTCCTTGCAGTACTCTAATCATCCAGTCACTACCCATGTATCATGCAATGACCCAGGCACTAACACATGCACTGCTACAATCCCGAGCACTACCCATGCAGTCCAGCAATCTCCCTGTCACTACCTATGCACTCCTCCAATCACCCAGCCAGTCCCATGTACTTATCCAATCACTCTGCCAAAACCCAAGCACTTATAAATTCACCATGCACTCTCCTTGCAGTACTCTAATCATTCAGTCAGTACCCATGTACTCATGCATTAACCCAGGCCCTAACACATGCACTGCTACAATCCCCTGAGCACTACCCATGCAGTCCAGCAATCTCCCTGTCACTACCTATGCACTCCTCCAATCACCCAGCCAGGTCCCATGTACTTATCCAATCACTCCGCCAAAACCCAAGCACTTATAAATTCACCATGCACTCTCCTTGCAGTACTCTAATCATTCAGTCAGTACCCATGTACTCATGCATTAACCCAGGCAATAACACATGCACTGATACAATCCCCTGAGCACTACCCATGCAGTCCAGCAATCTCCCTGTCACTACCTATGCACTCCTCCAATCACCCAGCCAGCCCCATGTACTTATCCAATCACTCCGCCAAAACCCAAGCACTTATAAATTCACCATGCACTCTCCTTGCAGTACTCTAATCATTCAGTCAGTAGCCATGTACTCATGCATTAACCCAGGCAATAACACATACACTGCTACAATCCCCTGAGCACTACCCATGTAGTCCAGCCATCTCCCTGTCACTACCTATGCACTCCTCCAATCACCCAGCCCCATGTACTTATCCAATCACTCCGCCAAAACCCAAGCACTTATAAATTCACCATGCACTCTCCTTGCAGTACTCTAATCATCCAGTCACTACCCATGTACTCATGCATTAACCCAGGCAATAACACATGCAGTGCTACAATCCCCTGAGCACTACCCATGGAGTCCAGCCATCGCCCTGTCACTACCCATGCACTCCTCCAATCACCCAGCCAGCACCAAGTACTTATCCAATCACTCCGCCAAAACCCAAGCACTTATAAATTCACCATGCACTCTCCTTGCAGCACTCTAATCATCCAGTCACTACCCATGTACTCATGCAATGACCCAGGCACTAACACATGCACTGCTACAATCCCCTGAGCACTACCCATGCAGTTCAGCCATCTCCCTGTCACTGCCTATGCACTCCTCCAATCACCCAGCCAGCCCCATGTACTTATCCAATCACTCCGCCAAAACCCAAGCACTTATAAATTCACCATGCGCTCTCCTTGTAGTACTCCAATCATCCAGTCACTACCCATGTACTCATGCAATGACCCAGGCACTAACTCATGCAGTGGTACAATCATCTGTGCACTACCCATGCAGTTCTCCAATTACACAGGTACTATGATGCACTCTTGCAATCACCCAGACATTACCTCTGTACTGATGCAATCTCCCAGTCATTACCCATACACTTATATAATCATCCAAGCAGTACCCATGCACTTTACCAGTCACCCACACAATGTCCTCGCTCTCATGCAATCACTCAGGTAATTTTTCTTTCTTTAACCAATAGATGTGGTTCCGTAAGAACCGTTTTGTTTTTTTTTTAAACATTTTTTTTTTTAAATTTAATTTTTTAAACCTTTTTTTCTTTTTTTTGTGTTTTTGATTTTTTTAGATTACAGAAAAATGAAAAACAACAAACGAGCTGCTAACAAAAAGAAGAGCACATTATAAATTTTTTTTTACATTTATGTGCTTTTATGGCAGCTGTTACAACATCGAAACATTGCTCTCTAATGCAGAGTTTTGTCTCACATTTTTTGCAAATAATTGCAGCTTCAAGAAGTTCGGGAACAATGTGGGGCCTTGGCACTGGAGGAACTTGCTGGGATGATGTAGAAGGGGCATTTGGAACTCGTTTTGCCGCCTCAGTAAGCTGTCTCCTCCTCTCTTCTCTAGCAAGGTGATTCGGGTGCAGAGTTTCCAAATGCTTTTTCATGCTGCTGGTCCCACATGAATACTTCTTTTCTGATACTCTTGATAGTATACGTTGGCATAAGGTGCACGTAACTTTACGGGCGTTCCCCTTTTTTTCTCCCTCCGGAACAGAAAAAAATGCCCAAACAATACTCTCCTTTCTCTTCTTGATGGGTTCAACAATTTCTTCCTCCTCTTCTAAATCCAAGGGGTCAATTGTTGGATTATTGGAAGCCATAATCAATAAATCAATAAACACACAAAAGTAGAAAACAAGAGAGAATCAACACAGGTCTTCTCTCCAAGGTAGCCAAATAAAAAGAGGAATATCAGAAGGATGGAACCTCCCTCTTACAAAATGAAAATAATTTAAACCAATCACATTCTTTCTTTTCCTGCTGACAAACCATCGCGTAGGGTGCGCGAACCCGTCGCTTACGCATCGCGCACCCGTGAAATATTATATACATAATTAAAAACTATAAATAAATGTTTACACAATATTTTACAAAGGATATTAGTAAAAGTGTTTATACAAATCTGATATTTGAACTTTATATAGTGAGATTTCACACTTTCAAAATACGCCAAAGTCGCGACCCCGGCGCGATCCCGGCGCGACCCCAGAAATACATGCTGGGACGGGTCGCTTACGGTACGCGCATACGTCGCGCACACGTGAAATTTCATATCGTTAATAGTATACTGAAAAAAATAGTTTATAAATAGTTTTTAAATTTAAATTACTCAAACACTATAACCAAAAAATATATTGATAATTTCTTTAATGGTATTTCATACTTTTCAAATTACGCCAAAGTCTCGACCTCGGCGCGATGCCGGTACGACCCCTGCGCGACTTCTAAAATTTACGGTAGCGAGGTGCGCGCAGCCATCGTGTAGGGTGTGCGTAGTGTGCGCGACTTCTGTGAAATAATAATTTAAAAAAACAATGAATATAGTTTTCCAAACTATAAATCATTCTCAACTTTTGTTTAATATATATATTGAGTCAATTAAAAAACCATAGGATTGAGGCACATTTTACTTTCAATTTCTCATTTTAAAAACCTTTGAAATTCACTGAAAAAACCATAGGTTTCAGGGACGTTATAGTTAGAAATTAGCATTTAAAAAACCATTGATGTTCACTGAAAAAACCATAGGTTTCAGGGACGTTATAGTTAGAAATTAGCATTTAAAAAACCTTAGAAATTCACCGAAAAAACCATAGGTTTCAGGGGCGATATAGATAGTTGGACATTTCACTCGTACAAAACCATAGAAATTCCCCCGTTATAGTTAGTTCAGCTAACTATAACTCGCGCGCCCGCAATGCACTGCTGATGACGTCACATATTACATCACTCATGACATGGTCAGTGACATCACTCATGACATCACTGATGACATCTCATTTATATATATTACCTACTGGTGATCGCCAGTAGGTAGTTATAGTTAGGACCTAGTTTCCATAGGAAAAGCGTTTTTTGTTTTCCCAATAGCTTTGGCGCCGGTTGACGAATCTTCGCGAAATTTTCAAAACTAGTGATCAGCTCCGGTCAGCTCCTGTCTTGAAAGTTTTGGGGTAATTTGCCAAGCGGCGGCCGAGAAAAAAGGGGGGTCCCAAAACGCGTTTTCCCCATGTTATTTTCCATAGGAAACTTTAGACAAAGCTACAGCCCGAACTGCTGAACGGAATTACACCAAATTTGGCAAAAAGGTAGGTCTTGGTTCAGAAAGAGTCCTTTTTGTTAAATGGTGTAAATCCGTTCAGTAGTTTTTGAAATATTAAAGGAAAAATAAAGAAAAAAGAAATATCGATATCTGGGCGGAGCCTAACCACACATGTCATCGTGAAATCTGATTGGCTGTCAGCACTTCATCCAGGAAATGCTGGCAGCCATCTTGGGACTAGGTTGAACCAGAGTCATAAGAAAACAGTTAAACAAAGATGAAAAACAAGAAAAGGGGGCAGGGTAGGAACACCCTGACCCCTAGGCCTGCTCAGGGGGTCCCACAAGGACCCCAGCCCAAAAACATTTTAAGAAACGTCTGAATTCGCGCTGGGTGCGCGAATCCGGAAGAAAAAATAAAAAACAAGCATTGGCATCGCCAATAGGTCTCGCCGTTGGGACCTTATAAGTGTTTAGCCAGAGATATTGGCAATGTTTCTAAGGTATGTTGTAGAGAGAGAGAGAGAGAGAGACTGACTGACTGAGAGAGAGACAGACTGACAGAGAGAGACTGACTGACAGAGAGAGACTGACAGAGAGAGAGACTGACAGAGAGAGAGAGACTTACTGAGAGAGAGACTGACTGAGAGAGAGAGCCTGAATGACGGAGAGAGACTGACTAACAGAGAGACTGACTGACTGAGAGAGAGACTGACAGAGAGAGAGAGACTGACAGAGAGAGAGACTGACTGAGAGAGAGAGACTGACTGACTGAGAGAGAGACTGAATGAGAGAGAGACTGACTGACAGAGAGAGACTGACAGAGAGAGAGAGACTGACAGACAGAGAGAGACTGACTGACTGAGAGAGAGAGATACTGACTGACTGAGGTAGAGAGAGACTGAGAGAGACTGACTGACTGAGAGAGACTGACTGACAGAGAGATTGACTGACAGAGAGACTGACTGACTGAGAGAGAGAGACTGACAGAGAGAGAGACTGACTGACAGAGAGAGAGACTGACAGAGAGAGAGACTGACTGACTTAGAGAGACTGACTGACTGAGAGAGAGACTGACTAACTAAGAGAGAGACTGACTGACAGAGAGACTGACTGACAGAGAGACTGACTGACTGAGAGAGACTGACTGACTGAGACTGACAGAGAGAGAGAGACACTGACTGACAGAGAGAGAGAGACTGACTGAGAGAGAGACTGACTGACTGAGAGAGAGACTGACTGAGAGAGAGACTGACTGAATGAGAGAGAGACTGACTGACTGAGAGAAACTGACTGACAGAGAGAGAGACTGACTGACTGAGAGAGAGACTCACTGACAGAGAGAGAGACTGACTGACAGAGAGAGACATACTGAGAGAGAGACTGACTGACTGAGACTGACAGAGAGAGAGAGACTGACTGACAGAGAGAGGGACTGACTGAGAGAGAGACTGACTGACAGAGAGAGACTGACTGAAAGAGAGAGACTGACTGAAAGAGAGAGACTGACTGACTGAGAGAGAGACTGATTGACAGAGAGAGAGACTGACTGACTGAGAGAGACTGACTGACTCAGAGAGAGACTGACTGAGATAGACTGACTGACTGACTGAGAGAGACTGACTGACTGACTGAGAGAGAGACTGACTGACTGAGAGAGAGACTGACTGACAGAGATAGAGACTGACTGAGAGAGACTGACTAACTGAGAGAGACTGACTGAGTGAGAGAGACTGACTGACTGAGAGAGAGACTGCCTGACTGAGAGAGAGACTGACTGACCGAGAGACTGACTAACTGAGAGAAACTGACTGACTGAGAGAGACTGACTGACTGAGAGAGACTGACTGACAGAGAGAGAGACTGACTGACAGAGAGAGAGACTGACTAACAGGGAGAGAGACTGACTTGGTTCAGAAAGAGTCCTTTTTGTTAAATGATGTAAATCCGTTCAGTAGTTTTTGAAATATTAAAGGAAAAAGAAATATCGATATCTGGGCGGAGCCTAACCACACATGTCATCGTGAAATCTGATTGGCTGTCAGCACTTCATCCAGGAAATGCTGGCAGCCATCTTGGGACTAGGTTGAACCAGAGTCATAAGAAAACAGTTAAACAAAGATGAAAAACAAGAAAAGGGGGCAGGGTAGGAACACCCTGACCCCCTAGGCCTGCTCAGGGGGTCCCACAAGGACCCCAGCCCAAAAACATTTAAAGAAACGTCTGAATTCGCGCTGGGTGCGCGAATCCGGAAGAAAAAATAAAAAACAAGCATTGGCATCGCCAATAGGTCTCGCCGTTGGGACCTTATAAGTGTTTAGCCAGAGATATTGGCAATGTTTCCAAGGTATGTTGTAGAGAGAGAGAGAGAGAGACTGACTGACTGAGAGAGAGACAGACTGACAGAGAGAGACTGACTGACAGAGAGAGACTGACAGAGAGAGAGACTGACAGAGAGAGAGAGAGACTGACTGAGAGAGAGAGACTGACTGAGAGAGAGAGAGCCTGAACGACGGAGAGAGACTGACTAACAGAGAGACTGACTGACTGAGAGAGAGACTGACAGAGAGAGAGAGACTGACAGAGAGAGAGACTGACTGAGAGAGAGAGACTGACTGACTGAGAGAGAGACTGACTGAGAGAGAGACTGACTGACAGAGAGAGACTGACAGAGAGAGAGAGACTGACAGACAGAGAGAGACTGACTGAGAGAGATACTGACTGACTGAGGTAGAGAGAGACTGAGAGAGACTGACTGACTGAGAGAGACTGACTGAAAGAGAGACTGACTGACAGAGAGAGAGACTGACTGAGAGCGAGACTGACTGACTGAGGTAGAAAGAGACTGAGAGAGACTGACTGACTGAGAGAGACTGACTGACAGAGAGACTGACTGACTGAGAGAGAGAGACTGACTCAGAGCGAGACTGACTGACAGAGAGAGAGACTGACTGACAGAGAGAGACTGACTGACAGAGAGACTGACAGAGAGAGAGACTGACTGACTGAGAGAGACTGACTGACTGAGAGAGACTGACTGACTGACAGAGAGAGACTGACTGACAGAGAGAGAGAGACTGACTGAGAGAGTGACTGACTGAGAGAGAGACTGACTGAGAGAGAGACTGACTGAGAGAGTGACTGACTGAGAGAAACTGACTGACTGAGAGACTGTCTGACTGAGACTGACAGAGAGAGAGAGAGACTGACTGACAGAGAGACTGACTGAATGAGAGAGAGACTGACTGACAGAGAGAGACTGACTGAGAGAGAGAGAGA
The DNA here is from genome assembly GCA_963921515.1 of Calotriton arnoldi. NCBI lineage: Eukaryota > Metazoa > Chordata > Amphibia > Caudata > Salamandridae > Calotriton > Calotriton arnoldi. The sequence continues at coordinate 133,351 of CAWUFW010019833.1, forward strand.
CTGACTGAGAGAGAGAGAGACTGACTTAGAGAGAGAGACTGACTGAGAGAGACTGACTGACTGAGAGAGACTGAGAGAGACTGACTGAGAGAGACTGACAGAGAGAGAGACTGACTGACAGAGAGAGAGACTGACTGACTGAGACTGACAGAGAGAGAGACTGACTGACTTAGAGAGACTGACTGACTGAGAGAGAGACTGACTAACTAAGAGAGAGACTGACTGACAGAGAGACTGACTGACAGAGAGACTGACTGACAGAGAGACTGACTGACTGAGACTGACAGAGAGAGAGAGAGACACTGACTGACAGAGAGAGAGAGAGACTGACTGAGAGAGAGACTGACTGACAGAGAGACTGACTGACAGAGAGAGAGACTGACTGACAGAGAGAGACTGACTGACAGAGAGAGAGACTGACTGACTGAGAGAGACTGACTGACTGAGAGAGACTGACTGACTGAGAGAGACTGACTAAGAGAGAGACTGACTAAGAGAGAGACTGACTGACAGAGAGAGAGACTGACTGAAAGAGAGACTAACTGAAAGAGAGACTGACTGACTGACTGAGAGACTGTCTGACTGAGCCTGACAGAGAGAGAGAGACTGACTGACAGAGAGACTGACTGAATGAGAGAGAGACTGACTGACAGAGAGAGACTGACTGAGAGAGAGAGACTGACTGACTGAGAGAGAGAGATACTGACTGACAGAGAGAGACTGACAGAGAGAGAGACTGACAGAGAGAGAGAGAGACTGACTGAGAGAGAGAGACTGACTGAGAGAGAGAGAGCCTGAACGACGGAGAGAGACTGACTAACAGAGAGACTGACTGACTGAGAGAGAGACTGACAGAGAGAGAGAGACTGACAGAGAGAGAGACTGACTGAGAGAGAGAGACTGACTGACTGAGAGAGAGACTGACTGAGAGAGAGACTGACTGACAGAGAGAGACTGACAGAGAGAGAGAGACTGACAGACAGAGAGAGACTGACTGAGAGAGATACTGACTGACTGAGGTAGAGAGAGACTGAGAGAGACTGACTGACTGAGAGAGACTGACTGAAAGAGAGACTGACTGACTGAGAGAGAGAGACTGACTGAGAGCGAGACTGACTGACTGAGGTGAGAGAGAGACTGAGAGAGACTGACTGACTGAGAGAGACTGACTGACAGAGAGACTGACTGACTGAGAGAGAGACTGACTCAGAGCGAGACTGACTGACAGAGAGAGAGACTGACTGACAGAGAGAGACTGACTGACAGAGAGACTGACAGAGAGAGAGACTGACTGACTGAGAGAGAGACTGACTGACTGAGAGAGACTGACTGACTGACAGAGAGAGACTGACTGACAGAGAGAGAGAGACTGACTGAGAGAGTGACTGACTGAGAGAGAGACTGACTGAGAGAGAGACTGACTGAGAGAGTGACTGACTGAGAGAAACTGACTGACTGAGAGACTGTCTGACTGAGACTGACAGAGAGAGAGAGACTGACTGACAGAGAGACTGACTGAATGAGAGAGAGACTGACTGACAGAGAGAGACTGACTGAGAGAGAGAGACTGACTGAGAGAGAGAGACTGACTTAGAGAGAGAGACTGACTGAGAGAGACTGACTGACTGAGAGAGACTGAGAGAGACTGACTGAGAGAGACTGACAGAGAGAGAGACTGACTGACAGAGAGAGAGACTGACTGACTGAGACTGACAGAAGAGAGACTGACTGACTTAGAGAGACTGACTGACTGAGAGAGAGACTGACTAACTAAGAGAGAGACTGACTGACAGAGAGACTGACTGACAGAGAGACTGACTGACAGAGAGACTGACTGACAGAGAGACTGACTGACTGAGACTGACAGAGAGAGAGAGAGACACTGACTGACAGAGAGAGAGAGAGACTGACTAAGAGAGAGACTGACTGACAGAGAGACTGACTGACAGAGAGAGAGACTGACTGACAGAGAGAGACTTACTGACAGAAGAGAGACTGACTGACTGAGAGAGACTGACTGACTGAGAGAGACTGACTGACTGAGAGAGACTGACTAAGAGAGAGACTGACTAAGAGAGAGACTGACTGACAGAGAGAGAGACTGACTGAAGAGAGACTAACTGAAAGAGAGACTGACTGACTGACTGAGAGACTGTCTGACTGAGCCTGACAGAGAGAGAGAGAGACTGACTGACAGAGAGACTGACTGAATGAGAGAGAGACTGACTGACAGAGAGAGACTGACTGAGAGAGAGAGAGACTGACTGAGAGAGAGAGATACTGACTGAGAGAGAGAGACTGACTGAGAGAGACTGACTGATTGAGACTGACTGACTGAGAGAGACTGTGAGAGACTGACTGAGAGAGACTGACAGAAGAGAGACTGACTGACAGAGAGAGAGACTGACTGACTGAGACTGACGAGAGAGAGACTGACTGACTTAGAGAGACTGACTGACTGAGAGAGAGACTGACTAACTAAGAGAGAGACTGACTGACAGAAAGACTGACTGACAGAGAGACTGACTGACTGAGACACACTGACTGACTGAGACTGACAGAGAGAGAGAGAGACACTGACTGACAGAGAGAGAGAGACTGACTGAGAGAGAGACTGACTGACTGAGAGAGAGACTGACTGAGAGAGAGACTGACTGAATGAGAGAGAGACAGACTGACTGACTGAGAGAAACTGACTGACAGAGAGAGAGACTGACTGTCTGAGAGAGAGACTTACTGACAGAGAGAGAGAGACTGACTGACAGAGAGAGAGTCTGACTGACAGAAAGAGACTTACTGAGAGAGAGACTGACTGACTGAGACTGACAGAGAGAGAGAGAGACTGACTGACAGAGAGAGGGACTGACTGAGAGAGAGACTGACTGACAGAGAGAGACTGACTGAAGAGAGAGAGACTGACTGACTGAGAGAGAGAGAGACTGATTGACAGAGAGAGAGACTGATTGACAGAGAGAGAGACTGACTGACTGAGAGAGACTGACTGACTCAGAGAGAGACTGACTGACTGAGAGAGACTGACTGACTGAGAGAGACTGACTGACTGAGAGAGAGACTGACTGACAGAGAGAGAGACTGACTGAGAGAGACTGACTAACTGAGAGAGACTGACTGAGTGAGAGAGACTGACTGACTGAGAGAGAGACTGCCTGACTGAGAGAGAGACTGACTGACCGAGAGACTGACTGACTGAGAGAAACTGACTGACTGAGAGAGACTGACTGACTGAGAGAGACTGACTGACAGAGAGAGAGACTGACTGACAGAGAGAGAGACTGACTGACAGGGAGAGAGACTGACTGAGAGAGACTGACTGACAGAGAGAGAGACTGACTGACTCAGAGAGACTGACTGACTGAGAGAGAGACTGACTGACAGAGAAACTGACTGACTGAGAGAGAGACTGACTGACAGAGAGAGACTGACTGACTGAGAGAGAGACTGACTGACTGAGACAGAAACTGACTGACTGAGAAAGAGACTGACTGACAGAGAGACTGACTGACAGAGAGAGATACTGACTGACTGAGAGAGATACTGACTGACTGGCAGGGAGAGAGAGGAAAACATGCTCTCGCTACAATGAAGCAAAGCATGATTGCATGTCTGCAGCTCCCCTTGCTCAAAAGCAATGCCGGCTCCCGCAGGAGGCGGGCAGCCGGCGGGACCGCGGGGGCACTGGGGCTCCCCCCACGGTCCCCAACACAAAGGGCTGGCCCCGGGGGATGGGGTCCCCGGGGCCAGAAGTGGCCCAGGAGGGGGGCCACGCGGCCCCCCTTCAATATTAAAATCTTTAAAAAATAAATAAATAAAGAGGCACAGACCCTGGGGATGGGGTCCCCGGGGCCAATAGAGGCCTAAGGAGGGGGGCCACGCAGCCACCCTCCTTAAAAAATAAAAAACAAACAAAAGAAAATGTGGCCATGCCCCGGGGGATGTGGTCCCCAGGGTGAAATTGGCCTCGGGAGGGGGCCCCCTTCCAGGTTTTTTTTTTAAACGTAAAAAAAAGAGCAGGCCATGGGGGATGGGGTCCCCAGGGCCCCAAATAATGTAAAAGAAGGGGGGCCACACAGCCCCCTATTAAAAAAAAAAAAACGGCATAGGGCCGGAGGCTACGCCCCTCCCTGCAGCACTCAGCAAACGCGCCCCCTGGCGCGTTGTAAGTTGGGGAATTAATTCCCTTTGAATACTGAGGGTCCCTGGGGGACAACTAGCCTACCAGGTACCTCCAGTATGCACCACAGAACTGCGTTGCAGAGAGGTGTTCTGAGGCCACGCTCCTTTTACACCTCTCTGCAACGCAGCTCTGTGGCGCTTACTGGAGGTACCTGGTGGGCTAGTTGGCCCCAGGGACCCTCAGGAGCTAAGGGACTTAATCCCCCAACTTACAATGCACCAGGGGCGCGTTTGCACAGTGGTGCAGGGAGGGCGGGGCCTGACATAACAAGTGTGCTAACGCGCCCCCTGGAGCGTTGTAAATTGGGGGATTAAGTCCTCTTCAATCCTGAGGGTCCCTGGGGGCCAACTAGCCCACCATGTACCTCCAGTAAGCGCCACAGAGCTACGTTGCAGAGAGGTGGTCTGAGGCCACACCTCTTTTTACACCTCTCTGCAACGCAGATCAGTGGCGCTTAATGGAGGTATCTGGTGGCCTAGTTGGCCCCCAGGGACCCTCAGGATTCAAGGGGACTTAATCCCCCAACTTAGAAAACGCCAGGGGGCGCGTTTTCAGAGTGCTGCAGGGAGGGGTTGCGGCCTGATATAACAAGTTAGCAATCCTGCTGTGTGGGACTTACTGGAGGTAATAAAAGGGGTAGTTGGCCCCCAAGGTTGACGTTGGGGGCTAACTATCCCTCCTGTTACTTCCGCTAATTCCCACACAGTGGGATTGCTAAAAGGTGTTTGAAGGCCACGCTCACCTTTCTCCATCACTCTGCAAATGCGACTGCTATGTTATAGTTAGAAATTAGCATTTAAAAAACCTTTGAAATTCACTGAAAAAACCATAGGTTTCAGGGACGTTATAGTTAGAAATTAGCATTTAAAAAACCATTGAAATTCACTGAAAAAACCATAGGTTTCAGGCACGTTATAGTTAGAAATTAGCATTTAAAAAACCTTAGAAATTCACTGAAAAAACCATAGGTTTCAGGGACGTTATAGTTAGTTGGACATTTCACTCGTACAAAACCATAGAAATTCGGCCATTATAGTTCACGCCCCTGCAATGCACTGCTGATGACGTCACATATTACATCATTCATGACATGGTCAGTGACATCACTGATGACGTCACTGATGACATCTCAAATGACATCACTGATGACATCACTGATGACATCATCCACGTGAAAATCTGATGCACCTCCTCACACTCTAATATAACCTTTGATACACCCACTGTAAAATACAGACTACCATTTTCGAAACCATCGACACACCAATACCAGTTACTACATACGCACTCACTGATTCCTAGGTCTACACACCCATCCACTCATTCACCCATACAATCACTCATACATGCAGTCACTCATCAATACAACACTATCATATGCACTCATACACCTATACAGACACTCACACACCACCACTCATCCAGAGTTACTCACACACCAAGTCAGTCATGCAAAGAATCAATCACACTTCCATTTACTGACCTATACAGTTATACACACACCACATCACTTATTCAAACAGAAACATACGCATACTTACTCTCTTATACAATCACTGATACAAGTACACACTCATCCATACAGCCACTATCACAATCACTGACTCTCACGTATAGTCATTTATATACTCCAACTCTCACATACACTGCCTTTTACATATGTAGTTACTTGGACATGTACCACTGAGACATCCATTCACTCACCAACACACCCATACACACACTCACCCACCCATACAGCTGTTTCCACATGCACTCTTGAACCCATACACCCAGTGAATCAACCACTCAAACATCTATGCACAGAGTCACACACCTCCCACCCACCCACACACACACTCAGGCACCCATACAAATACGCAGGCAACCAATTGATAACCCATATAGACACTCATGTAGCTACTGACCAACCCGTGCAGCAGCTTATACAACAACAGACAGACTGATACAGACATTCACACAGTTTAGTCACTAACCCATGCATTCAGTAAGACACATGTAATCACTCACTTAAACAGTCAGTCACGCACCTACTAAATCCTCCATCCAGACACTTATACACCCACTCATTCTTCAATACACCTTGGCATATATATAATACATATTTAAATTTTAAAGAAACACACAGTCACTGGATGATGTCATCAGTGATGTCATTTGAGATGTCATCAGTGATGTCACTGACCATATCATGAATGATGTAATATGTGACGTCATCAGCAGTGCATTGCGGGGCGCGAGTTATAGTTAGCTGAACTAACTATAACGGCAGAATATATATATATATGTATATGTATATGTATATGTATATATATATATATATATATATATATATTCACTGAAAAAACCATAGGTTTCAGGGACGTTATAGTAAGAAATTAGCATTTAAAAAACCATAGAAGTTCACTGAAAAAACCACAGGTTTCAGGGACGTTATAGTTTGTTGGACATTTCACTCGTACAAAACCAGAGAAATTCGGCCGTTATAGTTAGTTCAGCTAACTATAACTCGCGCCCCCGCAATGCACTGCTGATGACGTCACATATTACATCATTCATGACATGGTCAGTGACATCACTGATGACAACAGTGATGACATCATCCAGTGACTGTGTGTTTCTGTAAAGTTTAAATATGTTTTATATATATATAGGCCAAGGTGTATTGAAGAATGAGTGGGTGTATAAGTGTCTGAATGGATGATTTAGTAGGTGTGTGACTGACTGTATAAGTGAGTGATTAAATGTGTCTTACTGAATGCATGGCTTAGTGACTGATACAGACATTCACACAGTTTAGTTTGTCAGTCGGTGTGTAAGCGGTTGCATGGGTTGGTGAGTAGCTAAATGAGGGTCTATATGGGTTATTGATTGGCTGTCTGAGTATCTGTATGGGTGCCTGAGTGTCTGTGTGGGTGGGTGGGGGGGTGTGACTCTGTGCATAGATGTGTGAGTGGGTGATTCACTGGGTGTATGGGTTCAAGAGTGCATCTGTGAAGGGCTGTATGGGTGGGTAACTATAACGTCCCTGAAACCTATGGTTTTTTCAGTGAATATATATATATGTATATATATATATATGCCAATCCTGCAATTGCTTAAAAAGACATTATTTCATTATAGAATCTCTCACCCCTTTTTCTGGATTCTCAGTTGTGCTTTCCCACTTATTTTTCATGTATTCTTTTTGTTGTAAACGTCTCTGCTATTTTCGGCGCAAGCATAGAAGGAGAGATTTATAGTGCAACTGATATACTAATTAATTATAGAATCTTGCTGTCATCACTTTGTATAATGCCCGTTGCTTAAGATATTGGTAAACATGGAATTCTGGGATGTCCCATTCTGGCACCCCTAGTCTTTTAGTGAGGCAATGGGTCAGCTGCATATATATTCACATCACAATTAGGGGCAAACTGAATTCTTCTTATAGCGTTTTGAAGGATTTTAGCCCTACTTGTTCCAGTAATTGATCCAGAGTGAAAATGCTATCCCTTTTCCATAGCCCTCAATGTATGGGTTGGCCCTCTAAGTATATGCTGGTGTTGTTCCAGATTGGTGCTCGGCCATGCAACTCGATATTAGTGTGGTAGTTTATGAGAATGTATCCAGTTCAGCACCATGGTTTGCATCATTGGAAACAATGGCAATGAGGAAGATGTCTTATGCATATATAACAACTGGATACCTGGGTCACAGTTAGTAAGGCTGCGTTCGATAAGGACCAACAAGGGGGGGGATCCCCCATCTTTGAGCACAGGTATATCAGTTGGGAAAGGTGAAGAGCCCTGTAGTAATGCTCGGTGCATGGGAAATTGAGTCCCCATGTCATTTATGGGCTATTAATCTTGAAATTCTCAATCTAGGTTTCATGCCACCCCTTACAAATTCCTTAATTCCTTTGTCAATAGGTTGCAACAGAGTGCTCTTAACTAATAAGTGAAGCATACCCAGGTCATACTTAAAGCAAGGAACCACCACCTTCTTTACAGCTTGTATTCTACCTCAGGGTGACTGATGCAAGTGAGACCACTTTGCATAATCTGTAGGGGTTTTGGTCATAAGTGGCTCCACATTCTCAGATACTATTCACTCCAGATGCCTATTGCTATAAATCCCTAAGTATTTAAGGTCGATAGTTTTCCATTGGGACTTGTACTCTGCGGCTTCAGGACATAGGCAGTGCCTCACTTTTGTACCATTTAACTCTATAGCTTGAGAGCTGAAAACTTCAGTGAAAATTTACATAAGGGCCAGGAGAGAACAGTCCCAAATCAGTAAACATGAGTAAAATGACATCTGCATATAGTAGTATTTTGAAGGGTCCTACTGGAGTGGCCGCTGCCAGGGATTCTAAAGCCAACAGGAACAGCAGTGGTGACAGATGGCAACCCTGTTGTGTCTCCTTGCAAATGGAGAAAGGGTCTGATAGAAAGCCTCCACAATTAGGCTGAGTGATGGGGGGGCTTATAGAGCCAGCTGACGTTAGTAATGAAATCTCTACTAAGCCACATTCTCCAAAAGTTGGAGAACATGTATCTCATTCCATCCTGTCTAACACATTTTCAGCATCTAGGGATAATACTACTGTTATATCCCAGGAACATCAAAGTAGATGAGCTAGGGTTCTCATGTGATTGTGTGACATTCTCTCTGGCACAAAGTCCACTTGCTTATGGTGGGTCAATGTAGAAATTACTTTCTTAAGCCTAGAGGCCAGTCTCCCCACCAGAATTTTAATGCCCGCATTGAGGAGGGCTATAGGATGGTAACTACCACACTGCAATCAGTCCTTCCCAGGCTTTGGGAGGACAACAATCAGTGTTTTATTGGTAATGGAAGATAGGCTGCCGGTCTGCTCTGCCCCTTTAAGGCATTTGCCCACTTATAGAATTACCTTGAGGAGCCATCTTTTCCTGGAGACTTATTGTACTGTAGTTCAGAGATGGGCTCTTTAATTTAGTTTCCAGTGATCTCTCTTTCCAGGAGCACTCTAAGGTTGGCATTGAGGCACAGGAGTTTGAGAGTCGCTAAAAACCTCTCTTCCCAGTTCAGAGCTGTAGAGTTTCTTGTAACGTTTTGAAAATGTTAGAACTAACTCCTGTGAACCTCAAATTAATGGTCCAATGTTATCTCGTATCGCAAGGATGGCCACCATTGTATCTCTCTGACTTATTTGTGCCACCAATAGGTGGCCTGCTTTTCCCCACATTCATAATGGCATTCGTTGATAGGCAGCTGGCTCTTTATATGGTATACCAAAGAGAGGTATACCATGCAAAGAGTCCAGCTATTCCCTTATGAGTGGACAGGGGCATGCTCAAGCAATCCTACGGTGCTCTTCTAGGGTGCAGTGTGTTTGAGCAGCCTGATGCTTATCATAGAGGAGTGTTAGACCTTTGATGCATGCACACTGTCAATAAATGATACACTCGACTCAATGAGAAGATCCACACCAATTTATAAAAATAACACATATCTTTATATATATATTTAGGCACCAGAATCAATACGATCAGCTAAGTAAGTTTTGAGATAGAAATACTTTTAGCTTTCAAAAGTCGACACTTAGTGTAATTTTTATAGGCGGCAACGTTATGCATACAAGTTCTTTACAGTGACTTACATGACTAATCCTCAGGACTTAAGGTGAGTACAGGGCAAGGTCAAAGAAGCACCAGCAGGTCATCTCCAGCAGCACAAGGGTGGCTGGGTGCAGTGGTGCAATACAGCATCAGCTGCCCAATATCAGTCAATGGGGATCGGTCCAGTCAAAAAGAGGCTGCAGGTTTGGACTGGGAGACCAGTCAGACTGAACCAACAGTGAGGATCAGGTCTTGCAATGCTCGGGGAAATGGGGATACCTTAGGTCCTCTTCTCCACAGTCCAGGGGCGACGGGTGCACGGGTGTCTTGAGGCATCAGATTTTCTTCACCAAGAGCAATCATGGTCAAGGGGGCCTGCAAACAGAGGCTGCAGGCGGTGGCAGTGACTACACAGTGGGCAAGTCCAAAGTGGGCTTTGTCTCTGAAGGGCCGGGGGACCACACTGGCACCTTTGACCCACTTCAACTCGGCTAGGCGGCACGGGTGCAGTGGTGCTTTCCGGTGTTGGGTTTCGGCAGTCCAAAGTCATCTCAGGTCTCTTTGGGTGCCTCCAGGATGCATAGAGACAGTGGTCCCTTCCAAGGTAATTCTTTACATTCATATGTACCACAATATTACAATGAAGATTGGGTCTATGCGTGTCAGAAATTGACAATTATAAAGATTTATTCAAAATACGAGAAAACAGACCAAAACATAAATTTGTGAGTGGGTGGGACGTGACAGGGTATTGGGAAATCAGCCAATTTCCTTACCGCAGGCAGGTGACTTAAAAGTGACTTTTAGTGTAAAATTATAAATTGCAAGAAGTCACAATCAAAAATACATCTTGTACTCCACAAATAATAAGGATTTACAGTTTAGAGTTAAGATGTAAGAGTCGACGACGTTTCGATCCCCAACGTAGTCATGGGATCATCATCAGGACTAAGCAATAAAGCAAGTGCCTGGGAAGTTGCCTGGATAAGTAGAGGGAAAATAAGGAGGGAGAGGGTAGTGGGGGAAAAAAAAAAGGGGGAGGAATTTAAAATGATATCGGAGAGGTACATTCTACAACAACAGAAGCCACCCCAGTGAAAGCACTTTGAATAACTGTACATATGAACGCGGTGTGGTATTTATCCCTAATGGGGTGTTTGAAATGAGAGACAGGGTGGTAGAGCGTAAGGAGCAGAGAACAGGAGTTGGTAGTGCACTGTATGGTTGACAGATAAAGTGCAGGAAGACATAGTAAGGAAACTAGAGACCAATGAACCCACGTGAGGAATTAAATTAAAGGCAAGCTTACAATGTAGCTAGCAGTTGGACACAGGAGCAGAGTGCGATGCAGGACACCCAATGCACCATTGGTGGAACACTTTACCTCACATGGACATACTGAGGATGACATATACTGGCAATTTATCAATGTGATCCAGCAACCGCCAAGGAGTTCCAACATTACCAACATCCTGAATAAGGAAGAACTGAAATGGATCATACGCACGGACAGTCTACATACAGGACTCAATCGCATGGAGGACTGGACCAATCTCCTGTAAACATGGACTCTTACGTAGCACTTCTGTACGTCCTGCAATTTTTAACAACCTGCTGCCACCGTTTACTGCCATAACCTTCACATTGCTTTCATGATTCCACATTTTAAATGCGCCATTTATGTCACTCTTCAGCACTTTTACGCTAGCCTGCCATTCCATTAAGTTTCAAAATGTATCTTATCTTTCTCATATCCCCCAGTGCACATTGTATTGCCTTTTTTATTGCTTCCTTGAACCTCGGTTCATTCTGTATTGCTCTCTATATCTTTATTTTCACCCTTTCCATTATAAACTATCCCTGTGCCTCGACACTCCGTGGGCTCCTTCTTCCGTTAGGCTAATTGATCGGTGCCACCGTACCCTATGCACACTGTTTTGGTTGTTCTGACTGCAGCACACTTGATTTCCCACACCTAATATGGCAACCGTTACTCCCGAGCGCTCTCACCAGCCCTTCTTCAGTGACTTCCCACTGCGCATGCGCAGCTAAGCGCCGCCACACTTCCCCGGTTTCTACATCTTCCGGGTTATTCCATGCTTTCCTCTCCATTCCGTGCCTACCTTCGAGCACAGCGGCTGGCCCATCATCTTGATGTCCCTTCTGCACGCCTAACTACGGTAAGCGCGCCTCTGGCATACGTGCGCTGACAGGGTTACTTCCCTCCCTTTTTTTATCTCTCCGAGCTAATTCCCCCCTCCCTTCCCACACAGGATGCAACTTTCCCGCTACTGCGGATCTGGCGCCCTACAATGAAATCAACCTAATTCTTGCGCTACCGACTATCGTCCTGTAGCGGCAATTATATCCGTCCTTGGAGCCATTCCTGTAATTAGGTCACTTGTTCTGACCTTACGGTAAGCTGCATTAACTACGAGGTTCCCTTATTCTTCCCCCTCATAGTTCCATGCATCATCCCCTGACTCACACCACTTCTTCTCTTAGGCAGTCGCACCAAAATTGTTGATCACCCTGTGACGATCATCTGTTTTACTGATCGTCGGATTGTTCCAACTGCTAGCTACATAGTAAGCCTGCCTTAATTCAATTCCTCACGGGGGATCATCGGTCTCTGTTTTCCTCTGTTTTCCTTACCTTGCCCTCCTGCACTTTTTCTGATCACCGAACCATTCCAACTGCTAGCTACATTGTAAGCTTGCCTTTAATTTAATTCCTCACGTGGGTTCATTGGTCTCTGGTTTCCTTACTATGTCTTCCTGCACTTTATCTGTCAACCATACAGTGCACTACCAACTACTGTTCACTGCTCCTTACGCTCTACCACCCTGTCTCTCATTTCAAACACCCCATTAGGGATAAATACCACACTGCGTTCATATGTACAGTTATTCAAAGGGCTTTCACTGGGGTGGCTTCTGTTGTTGTAGAATGTACCTCTCCGATATCATTTTAAATTCCTCCCCCTTTTTTTTTCCCCCCACTACCCTCTCCCTCCTTATTTTCCCTCTACTTATCCAGGCAACTTCCCAGGCACTTGCTTTATTGCTTAGTCCTGATGATGATCCCATGACTACGTTGGGGATCGAAACGTCGTCGACTCTTACATCTTAACTCTAAACTGTAAATCCTTATTAATTGTGGAGTACAAGATGTATTTTTGATTGTGACTTCTTGCAATTTATAATTTTACACTAAAAGTCACTTTTAAGTCACCTGCCTATGGTAAGGAAATCGGCTGATTTCCCAATACCCTGTCACGTCCCACCCACTCACCAATTTATGTTTTGTTTTGTTTTCTCGTATTTTGAATAAATCTTTATAATTGTCAATTTCTGACACGCATAGACCCAATCTTCATTGTAATATTGTGGTACATATGAATGTAACAAATTACCTTGGAAGGGACCACTGTCTCTTGAAATTAACTACTGCCCTTGGTCCCTTTTTGACTGTAAGGGTTTCCTTGTCCTTTTTCTCAATCCAGGATGCAGAGAAGCAGCTCCGCTGCTGCACTGGAGTTCCTGGTTCATGGGTGAAGTGCTGGCAGTCCTCCCAGGCTTTTGGAGACACAGCAGTTGCAGGACAAGTCGTCTTTGGTGCAATTGTTGAAGACAACAGACAGGCCGGCAGAGTTGGTGCCAAGTCAGTTGCTGGTCTGCTGTTCTTGTGACTCTTCATGTCCATCTTGTTCTTTCAAGTCGGCAGGTTCTGATTTCCTGGTGCCAGGGGCTCCCCTAAATACTAGATTCAGGGGTGTTAGGGGAGTGTAGGGTAGCAGCCAATGGGTTACTGACCCCTAGGGTCACTACGCCCCCTATATGACCACTTCCTGTGGAATTGGGCAAAACCCTGTCCCAGAGTTCCTAAGTTTGCCATCACAAAGATGGAAGACCTCTGGCTTTCGTCTTCCCTTCAGGTAGCCCAGCTTATGGGTGAAACTAGCCTGAAGGTGAACACGCCTCTCTGACTATTAATTTTCCTGCCTCTACAGGTGCCAAAAGGACCCTGGACAGGGGGGTTGGCAGCATCCTTTCCTGTGAGGGAAGCCAGATTCACACACCAAAGGTGGTTGGCTCTTTGAAGCCTCCTTGCATTGGAATGCTTATTTGCAGTTCATCCTGTGGGAGGGGGTGTAACCACCTTCTGCCCAAGCAGGCTTTGTTTCTTACCTCCTGAGAGCAAAGGCCCTCATGCCTGGGGATAGGAAACTCATCTGTGATGGCAGGCTGGCTAAGACCAGGCAGTCAGCACACTAGTAGTTGGTAGGTTTTCAGGGGGCACCTCTAAGGTGCATGTATTAATAAATCTATCACTGGAATCAGTGTGGGTTTATTAACACAAGATGTTTGATACCAAACACCATATGTTTCAGTGAAGCCATTATGTAGCTGGGTCACTTGTTTTTTTCAGTGTCCACCTTTGGATGGCTTCTGTGAGAAGTTGGCCTGGTATATGCTGTCCAATAATTAAAGTGGGCACCCTGTACCAGTCCAAACAACCCTTATGGTGATTTAAGAGGTCAAAGATAACCTTAGAAAGCTATCCAAGTGGTAGTTGTGGAGAGCAGGCTTCAGGCTTAGTCTTGAAGGAATGTTAAGCAGCTTGTTTTACCAGAATGCAACCTTTTGTATTGGTTAAATGAAAGAAGAACCACACAGTAGTTATAAAAATATGTATTTATTATTATAACACACTCTAAATACTCTCACAGTATCTGCGACATGCAGATAAACACAAAGCACACAATACTGTAGCACAGAAACAATCATAAGTAGCAATAATACACAGTGGGCTCCAGGGGGAGACCAAACCATATACTAAAATAGTGGTATAAGAACCACGACTCGAGTCAAGACAGTGTCTAGAGGTTGTGGAGTCGCTGGGACCCCAAAGAACCACCCAAAGTGAGTAAGGAGGGACCCCACGGAGGACGGGTGCAGTGTGGGAACACGACCACGTGCGCCGTACAATTCTATGGGAGAGTCGCGGTTGCGGTTTTAAAGTTTAAGGACCCTTCCCAGTGGATTACGAGGAAGCCCTTTGGATCATAGGAGGTTTAAGAGCCACCCCACCGGTGGATACCGTAGTACCAGAGTTACCTATCCCAGGGAAGCCGGGTGCATAGGGCTGAAGTGGTGTCGGAAACCGTTGTCGATCTCAATGGAGGACTTCAAGGAAATGCCACTGTGGGAAAGAAGAAAAGTGTCTGATGGAATCCGAAGGTGGATTCTAGATGAAGAGTACCTGAAAGCAGAGGGGACAGAGTCTGGGTCACTCAGGAGTGACCAGGGGCTCGGTAGACGAGTGCCCACCAATGTCGGGTGCTTCAGGTGCATTGAGGGGGTTCTTGACTCTGCAGCCACCGGGACCAGGAGATGTCGAGGATAACCAGGAGCTGGATACGAGCTGTCCCACAAAGGATGTTGAGTGCTGAGGGGTCGGTGTCCGGCTAGAGCACCAACAAGCCTTGGCGGTGGCAACCCACAAAGATAATGAAGAAAGGTTACGGTTTTGACTAGCAAGGTTCAGGAGACTCACTAAACTCAGGGGTGTCAGGGCAAGCCTGGAGCAATCAGGGGAGCCCAAGAAAAGCAATGTTGACCCTCAAGAGGACCCACAGGCCAGAGGCACAGAAGTCGCGAGGGGACCTCGAGCAGATTTGCAAAGCAACAGCCCACGAAGCACTCGGTGCGAGGAGGCCAAAGTTCTTTGGTGGAAATTATGCCAGATGTTGGGGCTATTTGGAGCCCAGTGCACTTGTTTTGCTAACGCCAACAAGCATATGCACTTGCAAAAGTATGCAGTGCACAGGGGTACGGGTATTGCAGCCCCCACGAGGGGTTCTGACCTAAAACTTGGTGAGATGGCAGATCAGACCTTGAGGGACTTGGAAACCTTCCTCCTGTGTTGCTGGAGCCTTTGGCGTCTGTAGGAGCTCAGGAGCAGCAGACCAGTCAGTTATGTTATGGTGCTTGCGAATGCAGGGGAGGGACTCCTTCACTCCAAGGGAGATTTCTTCAGTTGCCCTTGATGCTCCACAGCCTGTATGGTGCACGGGCACAGACGATGCTTTGGACAGAGTGGGAGACTAAATCGGGCCCAAACGAAGTCCAGCGAAGTCCAGAGTGTCCAGACGGTCGAAGGTTAGTGGTTTCTTGTTTAGAATCTTGTCCACATCAAATCTAGGGTCCTACAGCCAGGTAAGCCCTTTTGTACCACGGGAGAGGGCTGGACAGATTCAGGGGACCCTCCCAAGGGAGGGTCTGGACAGTGGGGAGGTTACTCCCATGTCCTTTGTCCAGTTTCGCACCAGAGCAGGAGCCAATGGCTCCCCAGACTGGTTTGAACTGGACTATGCACAGGGACACCAAATGTGCCCCTCATGCAGACTTTCGGTCGCTAGCAAGCGCACCCACCCAGGCCTAATACACTAAATCCTGTCTGGTAGGTGGTCACACTTCCCTGTGACAGGATGCCTATTGTTCTGCCTTCCCCTGCTCGAGCTTGGCTCAGCAGCAGGAGGGCAGAAATGTGTCTCTGGTTGGCAGCAACCATTTTGGGCTGCCCGGACTAGAAAACTGGTACCGGGAACACCAGGGACCTCACAAACCTCGTTTCTGAGGGGTGGAATCATACCTCCCACACCGGTTACCGGTGTGGGGGTATGAGTCCACAATGTTTGACACCAAACACGATAGGGTTACTTTCAGCCGTTTTAGAGTTGGTCATCACGCGGTCGCATAATGCCACTCTATATGTCGTAAATGGCTGTAGCACTAACAACCCGGGAGAAATGGACTCCATAGGCTGCAGGGTGAACTGCTCATGCAGTGGCACCCTCTCACTTAGAACCAAGCACCCTGCCTTCAGGATTGTCAAGGCCTGCTATAGGGGTGGCTTATAGGTTTTAAGTGTAGTGACCCTTAGATATAGTAAACCTATATCTTTAGTAAGTGGTGCATGCACCAACTTACACAGGCTGCAATGGCAGGCCTGTAGATCCATTTTACATGGCCTCTCATGTGTGGCATAATACATGCTTCACCCCATGAGAAGCCTCTGGGGTACCTATGCCGTGGGTACATGGGTACCATATACTAGGGGCTGACAAGGGTACCCCAGTATCCAATCTGGAGTGTACCTAAGTACATGACATAACATTTCAGGGAGAAAGCAGATAGACTGGGGTCCTAATTAGCAGGATCCCAGTCAGACTAGTCAAAAACAGTGTAACATGAAGCAAAAAGTGGGGGTAACCATAAGAAGCAGATCCTACTTTCCTACAGCTTCCCTGTTCACTTGTACTGTCAGTAATTGTACTGGCCAGTACATGAGCATCTCTGCTCACGCAGATCTGTCCTCACATGTAGTATAGTGCCCCCTGCCTTAGGGATGTATGTCCTGCTGTAGAGGTGACTTACCTATACAGCATGTAGTGTCTGCAGGCATGGCACATAGGGCTGTGTGCCATGTTGTGTCTGCACCAAGCCACGCAGCCCACAATGGCAGTCTGCATGAGTGTGGCAAGGGGTCTCTTAGGGTGGCACAATGCATGCTGCAGTCCTTATGGCCCCTCTTTAGTACCCCAGGCCCTAGGGACTAGGAGTTTCATTTACTAGGGACTTACAGAGGGTGCTAAAGGTATTGGCAATTGGGTAAACAATTGTATAGTTTAGGGAAAGAGATCTGGCACTAGGAACCTGGTTAGCAGGAACCCAGTGCACTTCCAGTCAAAATTCCATAGAATACCAGGCAAAAAGTGGGGGTGACCACGTCAAAAAGGGCACTTTCCTACAGTTTTTAATCTGTATGCCATATATTCTGCTTTGGTAGTATACAGGGTGTTCAGATCCATGTTTGCGTATTCCAGCGTATGCCTCATTTCTACTGTCAGATTTCCTAGTATACTCGTGTGTAAGGAATTTGATATCACGCTCTGGAGTGGTTTACTGCCCCACCCTCCTCACATCATGTGTCTCTTAATGTTGGCTGTAGCAGTAGCCCTAGAACTTAGGGTAAATTCACTGAGCTCTTATTATTTTATTAATTTTCAGCTATATGGGATTTCAATTGTGTTTTTTCAGGGGGCATCATATAATGGGAAATGTTGAGATGCCATGCTTTTCTTATGGGCTTGCTCAGATTCTCTCTGTAGCCAGGCGGATTGGTGTATGATCCATAAGGGAAACTCCACTATATCGCAGTCTAGGATTGTGGGGGTGATTGACTGGGAAAGCAGAAAGAAATCCAGTCTGGATTGGGAGCCACATGTAGCTGAAAAAAAGAGGCATTCTTTCTCTAGGGGTTGCAATAGACACCATATATATAAGAACCTGTTCTTCCATTTTGACTCTCATGAGCACCCTAACTTTATTATCAGCTATATCAAAGGGGCCTGTATGGTCCAAAACTTCGTCCAGTGCCAGGTTCAAGTACACCCTCCGTTTATTGTGCCTAGTACAGCTATAACTCTGTTCAGTCTGAGGAGAAAAGTAATTTTAGCTCTGTTCTGGGTATATATTAATTCCACTCTGATACCTATTCTCAATTTAGCAAATAGATATCTCCCCTTCTTGTCCACCTAAGACTGTACATGGAGGAGATTTTTTTATTAAGATCGCAATCCCACATTTCTTCGAGTTGATTTTTAATGGGTGGATGGGAGGGTCTGACTGAGGTCTTCTGCAGCTAAAGATGATCTTCAGAACAAATCCATCTTGAGTTTCTCAGTCTCCATGCTAGTGAGAACTCTCTCGTGCAGAAGAGGAATGATTACTTGCTTAGAGGCCAAGTAGGCTAGTATCTTCTTTCATTTAATGTAGTTAGTTTGGCCGTTCACATTCCAGTAATAAAGTTCAATGGCCTGGTCACCATAGTCCCAACATTGGGACGAGGATGGGGGTGGGGAGGAATGCGGTCTTATAAAACATAATTATGCCTTGCAATGTGATATTTATCCCATTCCAAACAAGGGATAATGTTGTGCATAGCCGGGGTTGGACAAGGTTAAGAAGGGTGGATTATACTGTAGCACCTTCCCCTCCTGGGTTCCAAAGAGTTATACAAATAGATGTGATAGGATGTAATCAAGCAGAAATTATCCAAGTCACTTGCCCGGTGCTAAAATATGTATTGGTGATTTATCTTTTGTACAACTTTTGACAGGAGAAGTCTTTCTTCTTGTTTTTCCCTTGCCCACCAGTTAGCACCACATCTTCTGTAGACAGAGACATGGTGCATGGCGCAAGCCAGTTGCAAGGCAGGATACATATAGGGATAGTGATGATGGAGGTGAAGGGGGGCAAACTGAGGGAGATAGGTGTGGGGGAAGAAGGGAATGAAACAGATCTTGCACTTTTTAAGAACCTCAGACAAAGGGAGTAGGCAGGCCCTGCTTCAGCCCCAAATGGTCAGTCCTGTGGTGGGGTGTTTATGCTTCTAAGTGCTCATGGTTGAATGGCCATGACTGTGGCTGTCTAGGACCAAGATGGGGAGATTGTAGTGGGCAACTAGGTAGCTAGTAGTGTGGGGAGGGAAAGCAGGGAGAGAGAGGGACTGAGCCAAATCTCTTCTGATAACAAGGAGCAATATCAGAATATTGCACATTCAGTCTTGCAATGGTACATAAGACATCATAAGTAAAATAACTATGAACAATTAATGATAGTGGGAGAGAAGGACAATAGGCGCGAAGAAAAGGGAATAAGATAAAAAAGAGAAAAAGCAAAGGAGGTAAGAAAATGAAAGGAAGGGGAGAGGGAAGAGGGGTATGGATGTAGAGGCAAAGGAATGGAGATTGTGTCAAGTTGCTTGCATTCTCTTGATTCAATAATACTCTGCATCCACATCAACATTACGGGTGGTCTGAACTCACAGAGTTTGGAGTTACATTAAAACTCCGCACGATTCTGCGAAGTTCTGCCCAACCCTACTTTTAGTTAGGGGTGGGCAGATTTTTAAATTCCATAGGCGGAATTGGAAGAATTTAGTGATTTCATGTTACTCTTGTAACACAGAAGTACCAATAAATTCTGCCGCTCCGCACTAATTAATGGATGAATCCTGATTATGTAATGCACGTAAAATCACAGCGACACCGACTGTGCCACCAAGCACTATATACACACGTTATTATATTATCATTGTGTATACGTAAGTGCATTTATAATTATGCACCTTGTTCTGTTTACTGTTTAAGTTTCTGAGTGAAAAGCAGAATGCATGTGAGTGTACTCACCCCCACCTGTTCATTCCCTGCTTCCTTGGAGGAGCTGTAATTGGTGCAGGCTGTGGCAGGCCTGTCTTTTCTCTGGGGGCAGCAGCTGCTGTGTCTCATCTGTGCTGCATAAGCTCTGAGAGCTAAGCTTTGCTGACCTAGGGCACCCGAGGGTCAGGGGCAGTCAGAGAACCAGGACCCTCGTAGTTTGGGCAGAAGACGACTGATACAAACTGCTTTTCACACCTGATTGAAGCTTTTGTCTCATACATGGAGCAAAGAGAACTGAAATGAAATTTAACCAAGACTTTTGTGATGGTCTGTGGATGGGGAAGGGCCAAGAAAAATATTCCTCATGTGAGGGAACATAAGTTGGCTGAAGTATAAAGTTTCTCCTATCTAGGCATTTTGTTTTTCCATAACAGTAAGTGGGGCCCACATATAGACCAGACAAGACTTGAAGTAATCCGAATTGTGGAGGCTATTTTTAGATTTTCTAATAAGATAGGTAACAGACCCATACGTGACATGCTCAAATTATATAGTAGTAAATGCATATCAGTAGCAATTTATGGTTCTGTAGTGGGGGCAACGCCAACGTACTTACAATACAAACCCGTGAAAACTCTTTTTTCTGCCGCATGTTGGCTGTACCAAGGTCTATTTCTGTGTATCTTTTACATAAGGAACTGGATGCACCATATGTTGCTGATTTAATACAAGTTAGAGCTTTATGTTCTCGTATAACATTTGGTGCAAGGAGGGAACAAAGTTTACCAGGGATATAATCGAGGACTTTTTAGCATTGGAACACTTTAATAAAATTCCATGGTTAGCATATATGGATAAGCTACTTAAAGATGTTGATAAAGATCTATCAGTGATAAAACCTGTAGGAATATTGCAATATGGCAAAAATTATATTAAAAAGATTTATCTGCAGAAACAAAGTCAAGAAAGAGCCAGCAGAGAAGAGAATAAAATCAAGTGTGTAGAGATATGTGACTAGTATAACCTTATCTGGGCTACCTGAATACCTAGTCAAAGTTACAAATATGCAGTATATGTTCTATTTGACTAGGCACAAAACAACACAGAGTTTCCCTTCTCCTATTCTAATTAAGGATTTCAGATCCACCTAGGACCCAGAGAACTTAACAGACACAATTAAACACTCCGTGATCTGAATCAGACAAAACCAAGATTTTCCAGGTCGCTAAATTACAAAATATCTGTATATTCAAATAAGAAAATCAATAATGTTAAATGACAAATTCTAAAAGGGAATGTTATATCAAGAAGACACTTTAAAAAACAAAAGAACAAACTGTTGTTCTTTTGTTTTTAAAGTGTCTTCTGAAATGTTTTGCAACAATATGTGTATGAATTTATATAAACGTTTTTAATGATGTGAATTAGCTAAACATGTGAAATTCATGATTTTTATGTATGATATATTTTTTTCATGTATGAGTAGAAATAAATATTCTCTTGATATAACATTCCCTTTTAGAATTTGTCATTTAACATTATTGATTTTCTTATTTGAATATACAGATATTTTGTAATTTAGCGACCTGGAAAATCTTGGTTTTGTCTGATTTTTAAACTTTGAGATAGTAAGAGGGTTTTTCTGATGGATATTTAATAATTAATTAATTGAACAAGTTTTAAATTATAATATATGGAGCTATGTTTAATATTTTATTCCATGGTGTCTTTTTTTATGTACTTTTATGGATCGGTAAAAGATTCTGAATAAAGTTATTTTGAATTTGACAAAAAACTGCTCCCTGTGCCCCTGCTCCATCACTGCCGGTTAGGGCTTTGTCTTTATGTCTAAGCATGTGTGTGCATTGATATAATGCAGCTATGTTTTGGTGGGGATACCACAGAGGACTGGTGTACAATTTACCACAGTTCGGAGGGGCAGGGGCAGTGCACCTCTCAGATGTGGGCAAAGCCCTAAAACACCTAGCCGGACTCAGCGAGGGTTGTAAGTGATCAAAGCGCGCTGGAGAGACACATCATGCATACATCAAATGTGAGCTTATATTGTGTGATTCTGTGCTACCTTCTTATAGTCTTGTTTAAACAACTTGTGTAATGTAACTGGTGCTCATGTGAAGCGCTCCAATACTGGGTTCAAATGCCACTGGCATGCAGGGGTCTTCGTTGTCCATTTTCCTGATCACAGCAAGTGCTGCGGGTGCAGGTTGGCGGCGGGTCTGGTGCTACTGCTAATTGCTCGGGAGTCGGGATAATAAAGTTAATATATCTACATGAGCGTGGAATCTCTTCAGTGCACGCTACAGATTCGGGCCTGTTTATGACGCCTGAAAGGTATCGCGAGATATCCTTGCGCGCTGTGTTTCTGTTCATAGTCAAGCTCCATCCCATCCCTTATCACCTTCAATTGCTAGAATCTGAATCACTACCTTGTAATTGATATAAGGAACACCATCAGTGAAAATGGACCAGTCCTGGTACAAACCAGGAGAAAGAATTCCTTCATGGCACCAAAAGTAGGGGTGGGTGGAACTCCGCGGAATCATGTTGAGTTTTTATGTAACTCCACAGAATTCTGCGGAGTAAAACTAAGTGAGTTCTGCCCACCCCAAATTACTCTCGGCACTTAGTGCTATTTTCTTAATGCAAAATGACACCTTGCGTCTAAAATGGGTGCAAGAATGCATTTTGCTTTAGGAAATAGTGCTAAATGTGCTTTTGGGGTAGGATAGTCCCCCAACTTACCCTCAGCTTCTAGCACTATTTGCTTAGCGCAAGATGCACTCTCGCTCCCAATATGGATGGGAGGATGAATTTTGCACTAAGAAACAGTGCTAAATGCAGTAGAACACAAATAGCGAATGCTAGCGTTGCTTGCGCTCGCTTGCACTCGCTAAATCTGCTCTTGTGGTGGCATTTTTCCCTTACAAATTACTCATAATTACATGAGCAGGAGTAATCACATAGTTATCGGTAATTCAGTGTCAAATAATAATGCAGAATTACTGAACTTACTCTGATTACTCCAGCATAATTTAAATTATGGCCGGATCTACTTGGTCATTTTGTTTTCCCACTCTCCCATTCTTTTGTGGAAGGATCCTATTTCTGCCCGAATAGTCTTTATTTTAGTGGCAAGGTCAGTCATTGTTGCATCCATTGAACCAAGTCATGTCATTTCTTTGAGCACTACTTCCAGGGAGCCTCTTGTTGTACCCAGGTGGTGGTACGTTAGCGCCCCCCAGCTCCTCAGTAAATAGTAGTTGTCAAGATATCTTTCAGGGCTCCATTGCAGTGCATATATGTAATGGTCTAGAGTAGTTCTCTCGGGATGGATGGACCGGAATGAGTGGGCATCCACAGCCTGTAGAAGGACGGAGATGCATCTATAGTATTAGACACTCTTCAAGGTGATTAACAGTCAGGGTGTCCATCTCAGGTGCTTCTTCTAAGGTCATAGGAGAAGGCATAGGGTCTAGGCCCCCTCCCCTAGAATGTAAAATTCACGCCGTGATCTTCAGGCGCATTTTAAGGTCTTGTAATGGGTGGTATGGCCTCTCTAAGGCCCTCCAATAACAGTTCACTCCACCTCTACAATCCCCAACTAGGACAAGATGTGCAGCTCCAAATTGTACCTTAGCGCCGGCTATTCACTTTGTAAACTGAGCAGTTTCCTCATAGATGAAGTGTTTTTTAGACAACAGTTCATTGTTGGCGGTAAGTGTGGGCAGCCAAAGGTTACATCAGAATGGTGAGTGGGGTAGGAGGTGTCTACCCAAGTCCCCCTGACAGGTAGTAGTAGAATCATGGGGGTCATTTGGACTCACTTTGGCTCCGGAATGCATAGAGGGTTCAGTGCAATGATGGTGATGCAGTCAGGCTAAAGCATGCGGCATGTCTATCCCACAGTGGATGGCATCCTAGACCTTGTGTAGAAGGAGCAGCGCAGCAGCCTCGGTTTTGGATGAACAAGATGGTCACCCGGGCCTACTGCATCTCCTTTGATGTCAGTGTGTAGCCCGGCATCACTGGCTGAGGGCCCTCTTGTCAGCCACCCCCTAGCATCCCATGGATGAAGGTTGTGGTCCAGGGTTAAGTGGCATATGCAGGAGAGGGGGCGCCATCCTCTGCTCCCTACGTGAGAATGTCAGATGCTACTGAACAAAGCTGCGGCTGCTCCCTTGTTGCCTAGAGTGGACTAAAGTGTTGCTGTGCAGAAGAGGGAGAGGGGCATCATCTCTAGTTGGTCATACACTCTTCCCATTTGCCTACCTGAGGAATTATGGGCAGCTTAGGTCTCCAGAGGATGTGGGCCCTGTGTTACCCCCTGCATAAGAGGGTTGCACTAAAAAAAGATAATTTATGCTCAACGCTCCCCGGTGGGTCTCCAGAGCCTCACTCGGAAGTACCATCTTGCTCCATGTCGTGGCTCCACCCCCTCTACACAGTACTTTAATTGACATTGTTCTGAAATGAAATGAAATGAAAAAGATTTACACAGTGCACACCTAGGGTGTCAAGGCGCTAGGTTCTGAAAAATATATAATAAAGTAAGTATCCTGTGAACGTATAGAGACATATGAAATTAAGGGTTGATTCATGCATGAAATTATGATAGCTCAACAATGTCAACTCACCAGCTTGAGCCACAGATGTTTCATTTCCAAATGACCCTGTGATGTTAGCTGCTAAACCACTGTCCCCCATAGTGGTATTGCTAAGGTATAAAAAAAGGTAGTGGGAGGATTATGATGGGATGTAGAAGTTCATATCAGAGGTTCTAAAGCGTACCTGATCAACAGATGGTAGAGGGTGTAAATGCTGCTATTAGGATGTCCCCTTAGGTCATCGGTGTTAGTGTTGGTGTTTGCCAGGTGGATACCAGTATATGTTGCAAGATAGAAGCTGAGGGAATAGAGAGATATATGTAGAGGAGTAAACCATCCTAAGTCATACTTGGAAATTTGAAGTTTGAGATTCAGTAAGATTACTCTAAGATAAGGCCTAAAAGATATGTTATAGTGCTTCCCTTACAAAACCAAGTCTAAGGGCATTTTTTCAGACAAAATATAAATTAATCAACAATGCCATTATATATTAACCAGGGTGCAAATTGGGCTGTGTGATAATATATATACAACTACTTTCTCAGTTACAAATAAAGAAGTTAAACCAAATCCCAAAAGAACAGAAATGTAACTTACCAGTCCCTACCAATCGGGTGCTTTGTGGTGCCAGTATGGGTTTTGGTGCAGTGCTAGAAGCAGAGGTAGATATTGTGGCAGGTGGTGGATGAGACAACAACACAGGGCCTTAAAAGTGAAAAATGAATGTGTGCGAACATGCAATAGATTAGCAACAAATATGTCCCTGTCAGATTTGACTACAACGATAAGACATTGAAAATACAGTATTAGAGTTTAACAACCAAGCGCTTGAGGTCCCCTATTGTGTAATAGTGACGTTGGCAGCTGAGTTGCATTGAGAGACCTACCATGTGTGTTGTCCTGCTGCACTTGCAAATGCTCCTGACCTAGCTGATTAACCAACCTATTTGAAAGAGTGTGTCTATAAAGAGTACAAATAAAAAGAAAAGTCATCAAGAATTTAGGTATTTATAGGGGATGTGTTAGAGGGTGGTTTTGCATTGAGAGGATATGTCACACCCTGCCATAAAGCTGCTTTCTGTGATCCATCAAGGGTGAATCTAGGCAACCAATGTAGGTGTTGATAGTGTTTTGCCACAAATTTAAGTACAAGGGTGGTTTCCCCCTCAGTGCACTTTCTTTTCCTCTTCTATTGTGGTCTGCATAATTGCAAAAGAATGTGGTTGCTGCAGGATCTGAAAGATGAAGATGAATAAAGCAGAGTCTATGGTGTAGCCATTATTTATGTTTTTTTAAAGTAAAGTGTGTCACGGGTGTGTGATTTGGTTTGGGTGTATGTAATTCTCCTATTTCTTTCTATGAGAAGGTCTCCTTCCCGCATGCGGAGGTCTTTGACAAGTCTCAGTAATATAAAATAGGGTCATAAAGTCATCAGTAGTGGTAAGTTGGTAGAAACATGTAAGTCTATATCTAGGAGTAACTTCGCTCAGAAATGGTGAATGGCGACTGGTAGTAAAGTTACTCCACGGTGTAAGAGTAAATTTCCATATGAATACATCTACATGTGTAAATTTACTTTTGTGAATAGGTCCCTCAGTGACTACTTAGGCCGTTCTTCTATGCAGCCTTTGTAAATTTTTGTTTGTTCTCCAGTTTACTCTGCTATGTGCTTGCTACAGCCGGTCCAAACTTCAGGTGTGTAAGCCAGAATACAGTAAGGATTCATGCCTGCTAGGCTCAGCTCGGCTCAGTCTTAATTTCTCAACAACTTCTGGTGCAAGGCTTGACATCTCAATGGGTTTGAGCGCAGATGACTAGGAATCCCATACAAGAGCCCAGCACCCAAATAATGGATAATCCAAATGAGTATATGTTCCTACCCAAGTTAAAGGTGATGTTTGAGGGTGCCCATGGACTAGTTTGTAAGTCCTTGGTGTCTAAATAATGGGTATAGCAGATTTCAGTATCTGCGCCAGTGGTCTCCAACAAGTCAATCTCAAGCTACCAGTAGCTTGCATGCTCTATTGAGGTAGGAAAAGCAGGCAGTGCAGGAGCAGCATGCAACCCATCCTCTTTTGAAAGCATGTTAATTCCACTGCCTTACCAAAAGCCTGAACAAAGGTAGATGCCTTTGAACAGCATGCTGTTTCAAAGCGTCCACCCTTTAAATATTACCTCAGTGACCCTAATAACCTACTGACTTAACAGTTTAGCGAATGTTGATTTTCAGTCAGAGACTTATTTAATTAATGTCAGTGGATTATTTAGAGGATTATTAGGCTACATCCAGGGATTCACTTTGAGAGTATTGTTATATTTAAACATATTCTTTCTTTCTTTCTTTTTCTTTGTTTCCTGTGTACCAGTTTCCTTTCTTTCTCTCTTTTCTTCTCTCGTTTGTTTTTTCTTTTTCACTACTGCTTACTTTCTGTCTCACTTTCTCTTTTTCTTTCTTACATTCATCTCTTTTTTCTCTTTTTCTTTCCTTCTTTCTCTCCTTCTCTCCTTTCTCTCTCTCCCTCTTTCTTTCTTTCTTCTATTTCTCATTTTCCCTGTACTGTCTTTCTCTCCTACTGTTTTTAAGAATCCTTAAATTCTTAAAGCAATACCTTCATTCATGAATTTGTTTTATCATTGCTTGACAGGTGTAGACAGATTCATGGTGTTGCTGCAGAGATATGTTTACTTGTATTGTGCCATGAAATCTTTACGTACCATGCAAAATGCATCATTGCTAATATTCTTAGGTAAGGATCCAATCTATATGGTAAAAATAACTTTCTGATTTGATTGAGTGTGTGAGTGGGTGTTTGCATGCATGCCATAAAGGACGAGGTGTGAAAGGTGGCATTTCCACATAAGGCAGCAAAAAGGGCAGACCTTGCTGATAATCATTGTATCCTTTCTGTCACCAGTAAACATTATTGTTAGTCTTAAATCTGTAAAACAGTGCCAGTTTCTAAACATCGACCGATAGACTTTAGAGCAATTATCCTGCAAATGGCAGTCCTTTGGGTCCTGGCTTTCAAAATGAGACCAGCAACACCCCATAACATGTGTTGTATGAGGAAGAGACAACAGCCCCTACTGAGACACTCATCTCCCAGAGGTGATTCATAATTAAGACAAAGTGGACAAAACTTGCCCTTGGGGTCCCACAGATAAACCTTTCCTGATACAACTGTTGTGCCATTAGTGCCTTGGACACACTACTCCAGGACTGCGGCTCTCAAAAGAATGTTTAAGTTGCTTGATCTTCACAGACCCTTATCTAATCTTTACATTAGGCAGTAGTTAAAGCTGGTTAGCAAGTAGTTCTCTCTATACAATAGTTTGGAGACCCCTGATCTATGTATGAATCACAGTTCAACATTGCTCACTTTACATATGCAGTGGCATCAAACTCACAAGAGGACACAAGGGTCACAACTGATCAATGGAGTTGGGCTAATGCCAAAAGAATCAATCTGTTCAACATCAGCAGAACACATAGGAGTAGTGAAAGTGAGCTGAGGGAATATGGCAGAGGAAAGTTGGTTGGGAAAGAAGCTCATACGTATTACTCCAAAACACTGGACAACCAGGCAGCTATAGGATGTTGGGGGCTGAGTATCTAGGACGGTTTCATTTGGTTGTCATGTCCACAGTGAAGGACAAAGGCAACCTTAGGAGAAACACTATTTTGTACATGCCCCATCTGTGCCCTTCTCTTTTGCACTGTACTTGTTCCCCAGTCACACAACACATATACAGCATGCTGGAGCACAGCCGCCTGTACACACTACTGGAACTTGGTAGAAGTCCTGTTATGGGGACTACATAGGTTTCCCAGGACAGGGGATGTAGTACACCTCAATTCTTGGAGGTACGTCCAAAGCCGTGGCAGCTTAATAAGCTACCATCTTCCTTGTACGGGTGGTTAAGGTTGTCTGCATGTTTGTAGACATTTATGGGAACCCTCCAGCAATCAAATTGTAGGGCTCAGCTGTCTAAGTTCTGCAGAACCAGACAAGCACTTCCATTTGGATTCACTTATTGTTGTGTCTAATGGTATAAAATCATAGGACATGGCAGACAGAGTGAATCATTGACAGGAGCCACAGCTTCCACAGTCATTAAATAACGTTTACCCTGGAGCTTTAATACAATAAATGACATACTGCAATGACCTTCCTCAGTTGCTGCTCGACTTGAACTGCTCCTTCAGTGAGTAAACTGGATGTTGACACAGTGAGCAAGATGACACATTCATTTGGGTGCTCTTAAGAGGTATATTCAGTAATATGCCTAGAGTATCTGAATCTGCTGATAAAGGTGGTTGTATTTTCAATATTGTATGAATGTCTTTCTGAAGTTTCCAAGTAATTCATGGTTAAAAATACAGACGTCTGAAAAATTGGGCAATTTGGGTCAGACACATTTTGTGGAGGCCTACCAGATATCAGTGGATCATAGTAACATAGCTTATAAAATATATAACCTTCATGTTCGGACCAAAATACCGATAAACATCCATGCAAACACAGACACCACACTTATATAGCCACATATGCATGTAGACCACACTCATTCACAGAGACCAGAGGCAATGCATATGCCTAGAGACTTATGTTACATTACGTTGGTTGTGCAGTGTCGTGAGACTAGGTGTGCTAGGACCCTTGCGATTCTGGGCAGACTCAGTAGAGGAAGTGCGTAATTGGTTGGGAGGTGCTAAGGTGTGGCTATTAACGGTTATGATGTAATCAGAGATCAGAGTGAGATTGTATGCAGAGGAATAAAGTCGTACAATCCAGAGCTCCGTGTGAATTGGATTTATTTGCATGTTCCTGGGCTGGTGAGGATGCTACAACTGTTGATGAGTGCGGGATCTGTGCCCTGAAGAAACAGGACTGCTCTCCCTGGAAGCAAAGCGACAGCAAACTCCTCATCTGTGCCATGTGCGCTAAGTTTGATGATAAGCCGTTAGAAGTTGGCATGCGTGGAATAGAAGCCCTGCTCCAGCCCACATATGGCTCTCGAAGAAGTTGAAAAGCCCTGCAGAGGAGGAGCACTTTCAAAAACCCACTGGTATGGCCAAAAGAAGAGAAACTGCACCACAGCCTAATACAGAGCCATCATTGATATCAATCAAAGCGCCAGAGGCAGCCACAAGCAGACGCAATGCAAAAGGCTGAAAGCAGTGACAAACAAGTACGAGAGACAAAACCACTGCTTACCGTCAAGAAAGAAGATGGCGCCTTACAAACTCTGATCAGGTGTGATGACCCATGTGCGAGCACATGGCTGGTGCTTGCATAAGCTACCAATCTGGGTGGGCAGCTGCTGTCGTCCGAACAACATATGCTCTTGACAGCAGTTGAAAAGAGTGCGAAGTACGATGCAGCCGCATTTCTAAAACCACCACCGCCATTCAACACTGCCAAGAAGCAGAATATATGCACCAGATGAACTGCATGGATCGAGACATTTGATGATTTCATAGATGCCCTAGAAGAGGTAAATGACAAGAAAATGTAGATCTTTGGGTTACTTATCCCCTAGCTCGTCGCCAGTTGTAGCATCCTCCCCAGTCTTGGCACACGCCAATGACTACGCCACAGAGGGTAGGTTTACACGTCTTTATTCATCAAAGTGTAAATGAGCAATCAACAATCTAAACCTGCATTCATTTCACTGCGCTCTAACACTTACGTCACACGTCAGTGGAGTCTATCAGGAGCCTAAAGGGTTCCATCATTTCTAAATCACACAACACTACCCACTGCTGCTAGGATGCAGGAGGATTCCAAGCACAATGAGAGGTTTGGCGGCCCACAGAGAAGAAGGCACATTGCAGGTTTGTTCCTTCATGGAAGCCTACAATCAAGGGTCTCCAGACCAGTATGCGTTTTGATCAGCCTTGGTATTCCATGGAAGGGGATCAGTGTAATGATTTATGCAGGTGAATGACATTGTTTACTATTACTAAAGTGACATTTGGAATGGTTCAAACAGGCTGCTGACTTTTTTTTCGAGATATGTTGTTTTGGATCTACTGTTTTTGTGATAGTGCTTTTTAAAAAGTAGTGAACATATTTTGTGTGATTATTTATGTAATTTGCAACATAGTGGTGGGTCTCTTTTTCTGCGCTAATAGTTGAATGTTTACATAATGATTATATCGGGGTGTGTATATCTATATATATGTATATACATCATCCACTGCAGGTAAGAGCGGTGGGGCAGTGGGGCCGGCTGGGGGGGGATTTCGAGAGACGACCACAAGGGAAAATTAAATAAATAATTAATTTTCCCTCGTGGTCGTCTCTCGAAATCTCCCCCATCCGGCTCCACCGCCCCACCGCTCTTACCTTCAGTGGCCGCGGCTGATATGCATATATAAGTGTGTGTATGTAGAGGTTTGTGATACTACTTTTCTGTTTGTATGCTTATGTGTATGTTAATGTATACTACATGGTGATAGAGGGTATAGTACTATATACCTTCGTGTTTGGGTTAGTCAAACTGATTATAAGTTTTCTTTCTATTCATTATTAGAACATTGGAATGTTGGGAGCTCCATTGAAAACAATGGAGTAGCTTCGGGCTTATAATGGCTTGTATAAGCCCGGAGCTCCAACATTCCAATGTTTCTTTGTTCACAGCTGTGGCTGTGAACAAAGGCGTCAGGGAGCCTGAGGGGATTTCAATCCCCTTGCGCTCCCGGAAGCCTTTGTTTTATTTGTTAGAACATTCTGCCCTCTAGTAGCAGAATGTTCTAATAGCCTTATAGCCCTTCGTAGCTGGGCTATACCTGCTATTAAAGTCCCGCTCCCTTGTTAAAGGCCCTCGCCTTCGGCTCGGGCCTTTAACACTAGAGCGGGCCTTTAATAGCCGGTATAGCCCGCTACGGCGGGCTATAAGGCTATATTAAAGCAATGGAATGTTGAGACTTCTATGAAGACAATGGAGTAGCTCTGGGCTTAAAGTGGGTGGTATAAGCCCCGAGCTCCAATATTCCAATGTTTGCCTGCATGTTTATTCCTGTTTAATTTAGAACATTGCACCCTAGTGGGTGGAATGTTCTAATAGCCTTATAGCCCTTCTAGCTTGGGCTATACCAGTTGTTAAAGGTCCTCTCCCTTGCTATAGGCCTCACCTGCGACTCAGGCCTATAACTCAGGTTCAGGGAATTTAACAACCGGCTATAGTGGATGTATGGACGTATGATATTAGTCGAATGTTTATATTCCATGAGAGTGTTTCTTCATCATAGTATGTTTGTTCTAATATGCTATTGATATATATATATATATATATATATATATATATATATATATATATATATATATACTATATATATATTATCTACTGGCGGTCGCCAGTAGATAGTTATAGTTACAACCTATTATCCATAGGAAATCCATGACATTCTATTTGAAATAACTCTCTTGCCGGTTGACGTATCTTTGTAAAATTTTTAAACTTTGTGGGGCGCTCCGGTCCGCTCCTACCCTGAAAGTCTCGGGAGGATTCGTCAGCGGGGCCGAGAAAAAGGGGGTCCCAAAACGTGTTTTCCCATGCAATTTTCCATAGGAAACTTTAGACACGGCTACAGCCCGAACTGCTGAACGGAATTACACCAAATTTGGCAAAGAGGTAGTTCTTGGTTCAGAAAGAACCCTTTTGTTAAATGGTGTAAATCCGTTCAGTAGTTGCTGAGAAAATCAAAAGTAAAAAGATAGATATATCTATGGCCGCGTCGGATTCGCGCACCCTCCCGATCACGAGCTGCATGCTAACTGGCTGTCAACACTCCAAATCAGGAAGTGTTGGCAGCTATTTTGTCCCTCGGTAGAACCGAGGGACAGAAACAAGTGCGCAAAGCGCACAAAGGGGCAGGGTAGAAACACCCTGACCCCTAGGTCTGCTCAGGGGTCCCACAAGGACCCCCTGGGCAAAAAAAATTTTTTTTTTTTAAAAATCGGCAGGATGCGCTCAGGGTGCGCGAATCCTGCCGGAAAAATCGAAGCGCGGTCTCCCGCGCTCGATGTTAATTGGCCCCGGGTGGGCCAAGTCCCGGGGCATGCTGGGGGTTTAATTTTATGTGTGAGGGGCCTCTAAGGCCCCCAAGCCCCGGGACCACCACCCCCGGGGCTTTATGTATAATGGTGCGGGAGGGCTCGGAGCCCTCCCGCAGCCCCGGGACCGCCACCTCCCGGGGCTTCTTTTTTATTTTTGAAAAACCTGTGTGGGGGCTCCAGCCCCCACACACCCCGGGACCACCACCTCCCGGGGCACTAAGAAAAATTACAATGGGGGTCCGTTTGGACCCCAAGCCTCGGGGACCACCACCTCCCGGGCTTTCAAAATGTAAGGAGGGGCCGCGCGGCCCCTCCTGGAGCCTGTGGTGGCCCTGGGGACCGCCACCCCCAGGGCCGGCTCCTGCAGTGTCCCGGGGTGCCTACCCCCGGACACTGCTGTTTGCAATGACAGGACGGGAGCCTCGCGGCTCCCGTCCTGTCATTGCAAACTGCTTTGGATATTGGAAGAGAGAGCAGGAAACCTGCTCTCGCTTCCAATATCCAAAGACAATTGCTTTCCACACGGGGAGCAGCATGTTAGCTGCTCCCATGTGTAAAGCAATGCCGGCTCCCGTAGGACACGGGGAGCCGGCGGGACTGTGGGGGTTGGGGACCCCCACAGTCCCCAACGAGAGGCCAGGCCCCGGGGATGGGGTCCCCAGGGCCATAAGTGGCCACGGAGGGGGGCCACGCAGCCCCCTCCCCAAAGGTAAAAAGTTAAAAAAAAAAGTGCAAGGCCGGCCCCGGGGATGGGGTCCCGGGGCCTTAAATGGCCTGAGGAGGGGGCCACGCAGCCCCCTCCAAATTAAAAAAAGAGGCCATGCCCCGGGGATGGGGTCCCGGGGCCAATACAAGCCCAGGAAGGGGGCCACGCGGCCCCTTCCCCGTCTTTTTTTTATTTTAATTTTAAAAAGGGTAAGGCCCTGGGGATGGGGTCCCCAGGGCCTAAAAATAGGAAAAAGGAAGGGGGCTACACAGCCCCCTTCAGGGGAAAAAAAAACGATCGGGCCCGCAGGCCCCGCCCCTTCCTTCACCACTCTGCAAACGCGCCCTGGCGCGTTTGCAGAGGGGGAACGCACTCCTTAAATACTGGGGTCCCTGGGGCCAACTAGCCCACCAGGAACCTCCAGTATGCGCAGGGGCTGCCTTGCAGAGAGGTGTACAGAGGCCATGCCCCTTTACACCTCTCTGCAACGCAGCTCTGTGGCGCTTTTGGAGGTATATGGTGGGCTAGTTGCACCCCAGGGACCCTCAGGATTCAAGGGGAGTTAATCCTCGACTTAAAACGCGCCACGGGCGCGTTTGCACAGTGGTGAAGGGAGGGGCGGGGCTTCAGGTGACATGTGTGCAAACAGGCCCCGTGGCGCGTTTTAAGATGGGGAATTAAATCCCCTTCAATCCTGAGGGTCTCTGGGGGCCAACTAGCCCAACAGGTACGTCCAGAAAGCGCCACAGAGCTGCGTTGCAGAGAGGTGAAAAAGGGGTGTGGCCTCTGTACATGTCTCTGCAACGCAGCCCCTAGCGCATACTGGAGGTTCCTGGTGGGCTAGTTGGCCCGTAGGGACCCTCATGATTCAAGGGGACTTAATCCCCCAACTTAAAACGCGCCACGGGGCGCGCTTGCACAGATGTCACCTCAGGCCCCGCCCCTCCCTTCACCATTGTGCAAATATTCCTCTAAAATCAGCCGAAATACGAATTCTGATTTACTCACCTGTTATCAGGAGAGACCTCAGTGCTGCATCTTTCAGCCCAGTACTAATCCTGAAAAGTAATTTTAACCGTACTTACCAGTAACTTGAATTTCCTTCCATAGGCTAACATTGACTGGTTTCACTTGGAAATTCTTCTAAGTGTGGAGTTTTGGAACTTTAAAATATTCCTCTAAAATCAGCCGAAATACGAATTCCGATTTACTCACCTGTTATCAGGAGAGACCTCAGTGCTGTATCTTTCAGCCCAGTACTGGTCCTGAAAAGTAATTTTAACCGTACTTACCAGTAACTTGAATTTCCTTCCATAGGCTAACATTGACTGGTTTCACTTGGAAATTCTTCTAAGTGTGGAGTTTTGGAACTTTAAAATATTCCTCTAAAATCAGCCGAAATACGAATTCCGATTTACTCACCTGTTATCAGGAGAGACCTCAGTGCTGCATCTTTCAGCCCAGTACTGATCCTCAAAAGTAATTTTAACCGTACTTACCAGTAACTTGAATTTCCTTCCATAGGATATAATTGCCTACTTTTTGCTGAAAAAGTTTCTAAGTGTTGATTTTTGAAACATACAAATATTCCTCTAAAATCAGCCGAAATACGAATTCCGATTTACTCACCTGTTATAAGGAGAGACCTCAGTGCTGTATCTTTCAGCCCAGTACTGGTCCTGAAAAGTAATTTTAACCGTACTTACCAGTAACTTGAATTTCCTTCCATAGGCTAACATTGACTGGTTTCACTTGGAAATTCTTCTGTGTGTGGAGTTTTGGAACTTTAAAATATTCCTCTAAAATCAGCCGAAATACGAATTCCGATTTACTCACCTGTTATCAGGAGAGACCTCAGTGCTGCATCTTTCAGCCCAGTACTGATCCTCAAAAGTAATTTTAACCGTACTTACCAGTAACTTGAATTTCCTTCCATAGGATATCATTGCCTGCTTTTTGCTGAAAAAGTTTCTAAGTGTTGATTTTTGAAACATACAAATATTCCTCTAAAATCAGCCGAAATACTGAATTTCGATTTACTCACCTGTTATCAGGAGAGACCTCAGTGCTGCATCTTTCAGCCCAGTACTGGTCCTGAAAAGTAATTTTAACCGTACTTACCAGTAACTTATATTTTCTTCCATGGGAATCCATTGTCTGGTTTTCAGCAGAAAAGTTTCAAAGTGTCGATTTTCACAAACTACAAATATTCCTTAAAATCGCCTGTATGACTTAAACGCATTCTTTCAACTGTTTACAGGAGATGCACCAGTGCTGGGTCCAGGATCCAACACTGAGTAAGAAAAAGTAACGATAACAGTTTTTACCTGCTAAGTGAATTTCCTTCCATAGGATAACATTGGTGATTCTATGAGAAAAAGTTTCTAAGTGTCAACTTTTAAAATACAATAATATTCCTTAAAAATCACGACTGTAACCAAAACGCTTTTACTCAACTGTTTACAGGAGATGTACCAGGACTGAATCTAGGATCCAGTCCTGTGGTTAGAAAAGTAATCCATAAAGTAACTAATTGCATTTAACTAGAAATTCACATTGAGCTGAATGTTGCATTGTGTTTGAAAATGTGGTGCCCATTGCAACAACTGTAACTACTGTACTTAAAAGTCTATTGCCTATGTGCAAAGTATTTAAACTAAAGTAATTCATTCTGAGAAAGTATTTTTGTAATGTAATGTATAATGTAATTACAATGTAATTTAAAAATAAAATATGTTAAAAAAATTCTAAAAATGTAATAAATCAGTATGAAAAAAATTAATATAACAATTAATACATTTAAAAATTGTCATTTACAAAACCTTTGAAATTCACTGAAAAACCGTAGGTTTCAGACATGTTATAGTTAGGAATTAGCATTTAAAAACCTTTGAAATTCACTGAAAAGACCATAGGTTTCAGATAAGTTATAGTTAGAAATTAGCATTTAAAAACCTTTGAAAGTCACTGAAAAAACCATAGGTTTTAGGGACAGTTATAGTTAGTTGGACATTGCACTCGTACAAAACCCGTGAAATTCCCCGTTATAGTTAGTTCAGCTAACTATAACTCGTGCCCCCGCAATGCACTGCTGATGACGTCACATATTACATCACTCATGACATGGTCAGTGACATCACTGATGACATCACTGATGACATCTCAAATGACATCACTGATGACATCATCCACGTGATAATCTGATGCACCTCCTCACACCCTAATATAACCTTTGATACACCCAATCTAAATTACAGACTGCCATTCGCAAAACCATAGACACTCCAACACCAATAACTACATACCCACTCACTGATTCTTAGGTCTACACACACACATCCACTCACTCACCCGTACAGTCACTCATACTTATGGTCACTCAGTACAGGACAATCATATGCACTCTTACTCCTATATAGACACTCAAACACCGCCACTCATCCATAGAGGTACTCACACACCTAGTCAGTCATGCAAATAATTAAACACACTGCCATTTACTCACCTATACAGTTATACACACACCAGCTCACTTAATCATACAAATACTAGCACATTGTTACGCTCTTATACAATCACTGATACAAGCACACACTCATCCATACAGCCACTATCACAATCACTCACTCTCGCTTATAGCTATTTATATACTCCAATACACATATATACTGCCTTTCACATATGTAGTTACTCACACATGTACCACTGGGACATACATTCACTCACTAACACACTCTTACACACACTTACCCTCCCATACAGTCTATCACAGATGCACTCTTGAAACCATCCACCCAGTGAATCACCCACTCACACATCTATGCACAGTTGCACACACCCCATCCACACAAACACTCAGGCACCCATACAGATACTCAGACAACAAATCAATAACTCTTATAGACACTCATGTAGCTATTCACAAACCCATGCAGCCACTTACACAGCAACAGACAGATACAGACATTAACCCAGTTTAGTCACTAACCCATGCATTCAGTAAGATACGTTTAATCACTCACTTATAGAATTAGTCACGCACCTACTAAATCATCCATACACACACTTATACACCCACTCATTCTTCAATACACCTTTCCCTATATATATTAAAAATATTTAAACTTTACAGAAACACACAGTCACTGGATGATGTCATCAGTGATGTCATTTGAGATGTCATCAGTGATGTCATCAGTGATGTCACTGACCATGTCATGAGTGATGTAATATGTGACGTCATCAGCAGTGCATTGCGGGCGCGAGTTATAGTTAGCTGAACTAACTATAACGGGGGAATTTCACGGGTTTTGTACGAGTGCAATGTCCAACTAACTATAACTGTCCCTAAACCTATGGTTTTTTCAGTGAATATATATATATATATATTCACTGAAAAACCATAGGTTTCAGACTACGTTATAGTTACAAATTAGCATTTAAAAAACCTTTGAAATTCACTGAAAAAACCATAGGTTTTAGGGACAGTTATAGTTACTTGGACATTGCACTCGTACAAAACCCGTGAAATTCCCCCGTTATAGTTAGTTCAGCTAACTATAACTCGCGCCCGCAATGCACTGCTGATGACGTCACATATTACATCACTCATGACATGGTCAGTGACATCACTGATGACATCACTGATGACATCTCAAATGACATCACTGATGACATCATCCAGTGACTGTGTGTTTCTCTAAAGTTTAAATATTTTTAATATATATAGGAAAAGACGTATTGAAGAATGAGTGGGTGTGTAAGTGTCTGTATGGATGATTTAGTAGGTGCGTGACTGACTGTATAAGTGAGTGATTTAACGTATCGTACTGAATGCATGGGTTAGTGACTAAACTGGGTGAATGTCTGTATCCGTCTGTCTGTTGCTGTGTAAGTGGCTGCATGTGTTTGTGAATAGCTACATGAGTGTCTATTTGAGTTATTGAATGCTTGTGTGAGTATCTGTATGGGTGCCTGAGTGTTTGTGTGGGAGGGGTGTGTGCGACTCTGTGCATAGATGTGTGAGTGGGTGATTCACTGGGTGGATGGTTTCAAGAGTGCATCTGTGATAGACTGTATGGGTGGGTAAGTGTGTGTAAGAGTGTGTTAGTGAGTGAATGTATGTCCCAGTGGTACATGTGTGAGTAACTACATATGTGAAAGGCAGTATATATGTGTGTTGGAGTATATAAATAGCTATAAGCTAGAGTGAGTGATTGTGATAGTGGCTGTATGGATGAGTGTGTGCTTGTATCAGTGATTGTATAAGAGCGTAACAATGTGCTACTATTTGTATGAGTAAGTGAGCTGGTGTGTGTATAACTGTATAGGTGAGTAAACCGGCGAGTGCGGCAATACGTAACT